>JAYESD010000123.1:0-149258 GCA_036927565.1 Tuctoria greenei
AGTCAGCTGACTGGTGTCAGTCAGCAATGCCTTCTTCCTGGTCCGTGACCAGAGTGGAGGAGGCAACACACACATCTTCAGAGTTCAGACGCAACACTTTCCGGATGGCTCGGATTGCCTGACGCGCAAGAGGATCCTTGAAGGTGTCCAGGTACTTGGAGACTGCCTCATCGCCAACCGCCTCTTCTTCCCCAACGATGTCAAGTTGGCGGATTAGGCGGTGCATCATCCGCTGAGCCGTGGGGACCGTTGACTTTTTCATTGCTTGGCGCGTGCTCCGACAGGTCAGCTCCGCCGAGGCCGAGAGGGTGCGACCACGTCGCACAAGATGTGGATCTACGAGCAGAGGCACTGGGGGCGAGGGTAGGACTTGGTTGATGAAGACCTCTGCCGCAGTCTGGGCTGGCCCAATTTGAACACCAGCCGTGGGGGATGGAGCCGGCAGAACCTCATCACGAGGGGCTATGGGCTACCATTCTGAACGTGCTAGCATCCAGGGTTGGTGTGGTCACCGTCGTCGTCACCAAACCATCGCCAGACAGTTCTTGAGGGGCCCTCCATTTGGTCAGATGCCTGCACCAATGGCATCCGGGACAGGATACTTTGATCACTCGGAAGGGTCCCTCCCAGCTGGGAGAGAGTTTATTTAACCCTTCTCTGGATTGTATTCTCTGTAGCACCAGATCGCCTTCCTCGAGCTGTCGGCTGTGAACATGTCGTTGGTGATAGCGCCGAAGAGCTTGGCGGTATCGGGCATTCCGAACAACTGCTCGACACCTTCCCTCTTCAAGGAGGTCAAGGTCTTCACGCCGGAGCTGGTCCTGCGTGGCTTCGTCAGAGGTCTGGACCCGGAGCGACCCCAAGGTGATTTCCGGAGGAAGGACTGCTTCAGCTCCGTACACCAGGAAGAAGGGTGTCTCTTCGATTGACCGGTTTGGAGTTGTCCTGTTGGCCCATAGAGTGGGCAGAAGCTCTTCAATCTAGTTAGCTACATGTTTTTTCAGGCGCTCATATGTGCGCGTCTTGAGTCCTTTCAGGATTTCTGCATTTGCTCTCTCGGCTTGGCCATTGCTTGCCGGGTGAGCTACGGAAGCGTAGCTGACTTGGATGCCGTGGTCTTCGCAGTATCCTTGGAAAGCAGAGCTTGTGAATTGGGTCCCATTATCTGTTATGATTTTGTTCGGGACTCCAAATCTGCATACTATGGACTGCAAGAAGTTGATAGCTGATTGCTTGTTTATTGTCACAACTGGATTTGCTTCCGGCCATTTGGTGAACTTGTCGATGGCAACATACAGGAACTTGTAACCTCCGACGGCTCTTGGAAAAGGTCCCAAGATGTCCATCCCCCACACAGAGAAAGGCCATGTAGGAGGTATCATTTGTAGAGGCTGAGCCGGTGTATGAATTTGCTTTGCATAGAACTGGCATGCTTTGCATTTATTCACCAGCTCAGTTGCATCCTGGAGCATTGTAGGCCAGTAGAAGCCATGCTGGAAGGCTTTACCGACCAGCGTGCTGGAAGACGCATGGTTCCGACACTCGCCTCCATGGATTTCTGCGAGGAGCTCGCAACCTTCTTCCCTTGTGATGCACTGCATTAGGACGCCGTTGGCACCACGCCGGTAGAGATCCCCTTCTACTAGCATGTATCTTTTAGCCAATCTGACTATCCGACCAGCGGATACATCATCGTCAGGAAGGATATTGTCTTTCAAGTAGCTCCGGATCTCCGAGATCCATGCATCGGAGCTTGCTTGAGCGTTTGAGTCTTGCGTGCTGGGTTACTTAGAGCTTCCGGCAGCACCTACGACCCTTGATGGCTGCCATGGTAACAGGGCCATCGGGACCGCCAGCTTCGGGATGCTGGTCTCGCCCCCTTCGCTCAGTTCGGTAGGCTGAGCTGTGGGTTTTGACAACCTCCGAATGAAGGTTCCGTCAGGAGCCAGAGCTCCGGTTAACACTTTCATCGAGAGTTCGTCAGCTTCAACATTATGGACACGCTGGACATGGTGGAGATCCATGACTTCGAAGTCCTTCTGAAGCCTCTGGACTTCAAGGAGATAAGCAGCTAGTTGAGGATTGTTACAGGAGCATTCACACTTCACCTGTTTAATGATGAGCTGCGAATCTCCCTTGACCAACAACTACTTAACACCATATGATAGTGCCACCTTTAGTCCATAAATGAGTGCTTCATACTCTGCCATGTTGTTGGTCGCCTTGAAGTCAAGGTGGGACCATGTATTTTACCTTCTCCCCGGTTGGAGCGAGGAGAAGGACTCCAGCTCCAGCCCCGTGCTTTTGCATGGAGCCGTCGAAGTAGAGGGTCCAGTGAGGTTCAGTGAAGACCGGAGCCTTGAGTTCTGGCTTCTGCTCACTAGGGCCCCCAGGGTTTGATGGAGAAGGGGTCCATTCCGCCATGAAATCTGCCAATGCTTGACTCTTGATCGCTTGTCTTGGGATGAATTCAAGATCGAATTAGGCCAATTCCGCTGCACACTTTGCAATGTTCCCAGTAGAGTTGGGATTATGCAAGATCGCACACAGTGGGTAAGAGGTCACCACTGAGATCTTGTGAGCTTGGAAGTAATGGCGAAGCTTCCTGAAGGCGATGAGAACTACGTAGAGCAGCTTGTGCACCTCTAAGTATCGAGTCTTGGCATCATGTAGTACTTCACTGATGAAGTACACTGGGCGTTGGACTGTTCGGACCCTCCCGGAGGGGCCCGGAGCTTCCTCCACATCGCCCCGGACCCTCCCAGAGGGGTCCGGATCTGCTTCCGGGACCTCCAGGTCCCCTGCTAGAGGAACCCAGAGCTTCTACTGGAGTGACCCGGACCCTCTCGGAGGGGTCCAAGTCTTCTGGGATAACTCCCTGTTGATCCAAGTCTGGGGGCTGGGACCCAGACTCACCTTCAGGAACCTCCGGACCCTCCCGGAGGGGTCTGGATTCCTGAGCTTGAGATGGTTTTGGTCTCTCCGCGACCAGGACCATGCTGACAACCTCGTCGGTTGCTGAAATGTAAAGCAGTAAGGGCTCACTAGGGTTCGGAGCTACCAAGGTTGGTAGAGTGGTGAGGAGCTGCTTTAGCTCTTGGAACGCCTTTTCCGCTTCTTCAGACCATTGAAATGGTCCGAACTTCCTCAATAGCTAGAAGAAGGGTAGCGCTCGTTCCGGGAGTCTTGAGATGAACCGGCTGAGGGAGGCTAGATATCCAGTTAGTTTTTGGACATCTTTGATGCGGGCTGGTGGCCGCATCTCCTCTATGGCTTTAATCTTCGCCAGATTTGCCTCTATGCCCTGGTGGTTTACCAGGAAACCGAGAAGCTTTCCGGAGCTAACCCCGAGGACGCACTTGTCTGGGTTCAGCTTCATGTGGGTGACCCGCAGCTTGTCGAAGACAGCTTGCAAGGTATCAAGGAGTGACTCCTTGTCCTTGATCTTGACGATGATGTCATCAACATACACTTCCACTACATCTCTGATGAGCTCTCCAAAGTTTTTGTACATAGCTCGTACAAATGTTGAAGTTGCATTCTTGAGACCAAATGGCATGGCAGTATAACAGTACAATCCATCTACTGTGATAAAAGAAGTATGTTCTTCATCTTCCCTAGACATTCTGTTTTGATGGTACCCAGAATATGCGTCTAGGAAACATAGTAATTCACACCCGAAGGTGGAATCCACTATATGATCTATTCTAGATAGTGAGAATGGATCTTTTGGGCATGCCTTATTTAGTGTTGTGTAGTCGATACACATCCGAAGCTTCCGTCGACCTTGGGTATAACGACTGGGTTTGCCAGCCATTTCTGATGGAAGACTTCTCGGATGAATCCAGCTTCGAGCAACATCTTCACTTCTTATCGTATGAAGTTATGTCGCTCTACGGATTGCTTCCGAGGCTTCTGATGTACGGGACGAGCGTCGGGATAGATCTTCAGATTATGCTCGATCACTTCCCTAGGGATCCCAGGCATTTGTGACGGTTGCCAGGCAAACACGTCGACGTTAGCCCGGAGGAAAGTGATGAGCGCGAGTTCCTATTTGTCATTCGGACCTCCCGATATTCGGGTGGTCTGAGCGGCATCGGAACCGATTTGGACAACTTTGACGGGGATGTCGGTGTCGCCGCTTGGTTGCACGCGAGGTGCAGAGGTTGAGCCTCGTTGATGAATGCTCGGGGGTTTCGGAGCTTGCTCCTGCCAGGAGTCTTCCTCCTGCGCTGTAGCAAGCGCATGAAGTTCCTCCAGAGCAGTCACCCCGACAGTACGGTCTCCGCGGATCCGGAGAACGCGACCAGTGAAGAAGACGTCAACGCAAAACATGCGCTGGCAATTTGACTCCGCCGCGTTCAAGGACGGGGAGTCAGTGGAGGACTTTGTGCTGTGCCTCAGCAGCATGGCGGCGATGCTCAAGACTCTTGGCGACAAGTTCGACAAGACTCAAGTGGTTGAGAAGATGATCCGCAGTGTCCCTTAACGGTTCAAGCAGATCGTGGTCGCCATCACCACACTGCTGGACGTCTCGACACTAACGGTTGCGGACTTGACCGGCAGACTGAAGGCAGCGGAAGATGCGTTCGAGCATCCCCCATCCGTGATGCATCACGATGGCAAGCTGTATTTGACGGGGGAAGAGTGGGCTGCTCGACGGAAGGCGAAGAAGGATGGAGAGAAACGTGCCGCGTATGGAGGAGGAGCTGGTGGTTCGGGTGGCTATGGTGGAGGAAGACGTGGGCCCGGCCGAGGACATGGTGGCGATAGAGGGTCCTCGTCGGGTGGATCACAAGGAAGTTCCAACTGTCGTAGAAATGATGAATGTTGGCGGTGTGGGAAGTTAGGCCACTGGGCTCGTGATTGTAGATCAAAGCCGAAGCAAGAGCAGGCACATGTGGTCAAAGAGAAGGAGGAAGGCTCACTCCTCATGGTGAAATCCTCTAGTGAAAGGTTTTCTGCACCTATGACAGACCGTGGAGGCGAAGTCATACCGCATGAAGGCAAAGTCCTAGCACATTTGGGCGGTGACGGTGATTGTGATGGGGAGTCCTGGATCTTGGATACAGGGGCTACAAATCACATGACGGGTTCTCGCGCGTCATTTGTGCAGTTGGACTATGCAGTTCAAGGATCTGTGCATTTCAGTGATGACTCTATGGCACAGATAGAAGGAAGAGATGGAGTATACTTCATCCCCCAATTGACAACCAATATCATCAGTGTTGGGCAACTTGATGAAGCTGGGTATCACATAGATATCAAAGAAGGGTTATTGAAGGTACGTGAGCCAACCGGCAAGCTTCTGGCGAAGGTGTTGCATGGGGAGAACCGGTTATATGTTCTGAAGGTGAAGCTAGCTCAGGCCAAGTGTCTGACAGTGAAGGAGAACAAAGAAGCACTGATATGGCATGGGCGTCTTGGACATGTTAACTTGGCAGCACTAAGGAAAATGGCTAGGGAGGAGCTTGTACGTGGCATGCCTGTAGTGGGTCACCTTGATCATATTTGTGAGGCATGTCTCGCCGACAAGCAGAGGAGGACACCCTTTTCTGAAGAAGTTGAACACCGGGCAAGCTCAATGTTGGAGCTGGTCCATGGAGATTTGTGTGGGCCCATCACACCGGCAATCCCAAGAGGAAGCAAATACTTCTTGCTGCTGGTAGATGATCGTAGCCATTACATGTGGGTGACACCGCTGTCGTCCAAAGATGGAGCTACAGAGGCTCTAAAGGAGTTCAAGGCAAAAGCAGAGCCTAAATCTGGGAAGAAGCTGGGAGCTCTTCGCACTTACAGGGGGTGAATTCACTTTGCATGAGTTCGCTCAGTACTGTGCAAGACATGGTCTGCATCATCAGCTTACAGCACCCTACAGTCCACAGCAGAATGGTGTGGTGGAAAGGAGGAACAGGACAGTAGTGTCGACGGCAAGAAGCATGCTGAAAGCTAAGAATCTTCCAGGGTGGCTCTGGGGAGAAGCCGTGACCACTGCAATTTATATCCTAAATTGTTGCCCCACAAGAAGTGTTGAAGGTATGACACCTTACCAAGCTTGGCATGGGAGAAAACCAAGTTTACATCATTTGAAAGTCTTCGGGTGTATAGTATATGTGGGGAACATTGCACCTCACCTCAAGAAACTTGATGACAAAGGAAAGAAGATGGTGTTTGTGGGTTATGAACAGGGGTCAAAGGCATAACGGGCTTTTGATCCTACCACAGGCCGTGCTCATTCAACTAGGGATGCAGTGTTTGATGAGGTAGCACAATGAGACTGGGAGACAACAACAGAACAGGGAGGTTCAGGCAGTGATGATGCATTCACAGTCGAGTATTCAGTCGATGATACAAGGCCACACATGAGTGAAAACGTTGTTAAAGAAGCTGAACATCCAACATCAGAAGATGAGGCTATGTCATCACCTACTGCTCACATAGGGGGAGGTCTAGTACTTGATGAAGGAGAGAGAGGGTATGTTACTCCATCTGTCGGCTATGAAAGGCAGCTAGATGCTGATTGTGATGAAGATATGCCACTAAGGTTCAGAAGACTGGATAGTGTCCTGCACAAAGGGCACGGTTTGTGATGGTGACAGGTAATTCAGTCTCAAAAAGTCTTCATGTCACAAGTTCTGATGAATCCTCATCTTTTGAAGAAGCCAACAGCCAACCGAGTTGGAGGAAGGCAATGAGGGAGGAGCTGGACTCTATCAAGGACAACAACACATGGTCACTGGTGGATCTTCCACAAGGTCGAAAGGCCATCAGATTGAAGTGGGTCTTCAAGGTGAAAAGAGATGAAAAAGGGACAGTGGCCAAACATAAGGCACGGCTCGTAGTAAAGGGCTATGCACAGCGACATGGCATAGACTACGATGATGTGTTCGCTCCTGTGGCTAGGCTGGATACAGTGCGTCTATCAACGCCTTGGCTGCACATGAAGGCTGGGAGATGCATAACTTAGATGTAAAATCTTCATTCTTGAATGGTGATCTCCAGGAAGAGGTGTTTGTACAACAGCCACTGGGATTTGAGCGCACAGGAGAAGAGCACAAAGTGTACAAACTGAACAAGGCACTCTACGGGTTACACCAAGCTCCACGTGCATGGAATGCTAAGCTGGATAGTACCTTGCTGTCATTTGGGTTCAGTTGGAGCCAAACTGAACATGCCATTTACACCAGGAAGGGTGGAAGGAATCAGCTGATTGTTGGGGTTTACGTAGACAACTTGGTGATAACTGGAAGCAGCAGCAATGATATCAAGAAATTCAAGAGGGAGATGGCAAACACTTTCAAGATGAGTGACCTTGGCCTTCTTCGGTATTATCTTGGTATTGAGGTTCGGCAAGGACCAGAGGGGGTGTTAGTCAGTCAAAGTGCCTATGCCACTAACATTCTGCAGAAGAGTGGAATGCAAAATTGCAATCCCTGTCAAGTCCCATTGGCAACCAGAACCAAGTTGAACAAAGACAGTCAAGCAGACTTGGTGGACTGCACTTTGTATCGCAGCCTCGTGGGAAATCTCAGGTACTTGGTGAATACCCATCCAAATCTTAGTTTTTTATGTCAGTAGGTTTCTGGGAGAACCAAAGGAAGATCATATGGCTGCTGTTAAGCATATACTTCGCTATGTGAAGGTAACCAAAGACTGGAGAATCTGGTATGGAAGAAGAGAAGAGAAAATTCAGCTGACAGGTTATAGCGACAGTGATTTTGCAGGGGATGTTGACTTCCGGAGAAGCACATCTGGTGTGATGTTTTTCCTTGGAGATGGTCCAGTTACTTGGCAATCCATGAAGCAGAAAATGGTAGCACAATCAGGCTGTGAGGCTGAGTATGTTGCTGCGGCTAATGCTACTTGCCAAAGGATATGGCTGGCTCGAGTACTAGCTGAGATTCAGGGGTCTGAACTTTGTGTGCCGAAGCTGAATGTGGACAACAAATCGGCAATAGCCATAGCCAAGAATCGTGCGGCATGCGCCAGGCATGCCGCGCACGTCGGGCGGAAGGCCCACGTATTGGGTCAGTTGTTTCCTTTGAAGATATATATGCGTCAAAACGGCTCGAGACAGACGGTTACTGCTCTCGCCAAAACCTTGTGTGCAACTCTGTTCCACGGTGATCGCGTGCCCGTCGTCGCCGGCCAGTCTGCAGGTCTCGTTCCTGACATGCCCTGTGCTCCACTGCATGATCCATCTGCCTGATTAACTCTGACACAGACTCCATCTGCTGCTTGGTCTGACAGAACAGCTTGGTGCTCCAACGTCGCAGCGCACGGGCCGTGGCGCTCAGCTTGTGATTAAGGACTGCAATCGGGTTTTGAGCATTTGTAGTTGAGGTCCAGGCATGTGAAACTATTTCCATGAATCTCGGTACTTTTGTCCAAAAAAGTTTCAAACCGGAATTGGTGCACTCGGCAATGCCCATCCCGACGTGTAAGGAGCAAGGGGCAGTCATCAGGCATTTCAGAAGAGAGTGCCTGCAGATAGTACCCGCAATATAAAGTATCCCATGTCGCGTTGCAGTACATTCGGTCCAAACGCACCAAGGTCGGTTGCACTTTTTCATTCGACCATGTGAACTTTTTGCCTCTGAGATCAATTTCCATCAGCTCGCTTCTATCCTAGGCTCTTCAAAAGGCTGCCATCATACCTCTATTTAGGTTACTGTTGTTTTTGTCTCTGGCATCACAGATCAGGTTGAAGTCCCCGACACAAAGCCAGGGCATGGAGTCTGATGGATTGATGGCCTGAAGCTCAGCAAGAAATTCTCTTTTGGCTTCATTTGCAGTAGAGCCGTACACAACTGTGGGAAGGAAAGGTTCACTTCCTATCGGCTGAACTGTGGTAGACAGTGAGTAAGTCCCAGTCGCAGCGTGCACCATCTCAACCGACCTGGTATCCCATGCAATGAGAATGCCTCCTCGGGACTCATTAGCTGGCAAGAAATGCAGGTCTCCCATATGATTACTAAGCAGCTCAGCCTTGACAGATTGATCAACTTGGGCAAGCTTGGTTTCCTGCAGGCACACAACTGTTGGCCTTGCCCTCTTAATCAAAGTTTAGACTAATTCACGTCACGCTGGGGAATTGAGTCTCTGGACATTCCAGGAGAGGACAGAGAGTAGTTCACTCATATGGGAACCCAGGTGAACAACGGGCCTCTTGCAGATAATAGCACAATGCAAACTGCAGAAGCTTCCATGGCGGTATGAATCAACATGAACCCAGGCACTAGTATGAACCTCGGTTGGACAACATGGAAAGAAGCTACAACACACACTCCAAGCAATAACATGGGTCATGGGAGGGGAAGGAAGCCACCTAAAACCCCAAACATGTCCTCCCCACTGAGGCTTTGTTTGGGTAGTTGGAAAACAAATCCACGTGGGATCTCACACCGGAGAGTATTGGGTGGTTCCACTTCCTCCACCCAATCCGCCTTGGATTCATAACTTGGCTGGGAAAAAAACTGTTGGCATTTGGTAATGCGCTTTGAAAGCAGTAATCAAATCAGAATCACATAGAGCCTCTGTAAGTACCTCCAGTAACAAGCAGCACAAGCACGTATAGCAAGAGGAGATTGATGATGAACATGTAGCCTCCCCATGCTGTCACCATGTAGAAGTAACCGAAGGCTGAGGCGAGAGCCCATGCGAGAGAACTCATGTTGACAGCCCACAAGAAGAGGTAGAAGGTCAGCAGCAACGCGAAGATAGCGACGCTCTCGTTGTCGTAGGATCCCGCGACGGAGCGAGAGATGTAGCCCGAGCAGATGGCGATGAGTGCAGCAGCAACGAGACCCGCCCCAGAGTCCCATATCTCATGGCCGAATGCGCAGGCGACGAGCATGGTGTTGGCAGCGAAGAAGGGCACGGTGAGGATGCAGACCTCGCGGATGTGGAAGGCGAATGAGAGCGCGCGGAGGAAGAGAGCTTGGTGCGGTGGGTGTAGGGTGAGACCGGGAAGGGGAGGAGGTGGAGGGAGAGGCGGCCGCTGAAGGGTGGAGGGGCGGGGGGGCAGTGCCGCCGGGAGGAGTGGGGCGAGTGAGTCAGATGACTCGGGAGTCGGGAGTGGGCGGAGTTCCCAGTGTTGAGAGAAGTTGGGCAATTTCCACTCCGATAGGAGTGGATCGGGGTGTGAGCCGCCGGATCCCCACTTATCCAAATGCAATTTTAGAACATAACGTGTATTTTGCTCTTAAGTGTAATTGAATCCACTTATGACGTGGATTGAGCCTTGATCCATTCCAATACCTGCCTTTCCAAACGAAATCTGAGGTATCAGAGATCCTACGACCCCTTGTCTCAAACACGATAGCATGACAACTAACATGACGACTGAGTGGACACCAGTCAGCTGACTGGGTGTCAGTCAGCAATGCCTTCTTCCTGGTCCGTGACCAGAGTGGAGGAGGCAACACACACATCTTCAGAGTTCAGACGCAACACTTTCCGGATGGCTCGGATTGCCTGACGCGCAAGAGGATCCTTGAAGGTGTCCAGGTACTTGGAGACTGCCTCATCGCCAACCGCCTCTTCTTCCCCAACGATGTCAAGTTGGCGGATTAGGCGGTGCATCATCCGCTGAGCCGTGGGGACCGTTGACTTTTTCATTGCTTGGCGCGTGCTCCGACAGGTCAGCTCCGCCGAGGCCGAGAGGGTGCGACCACGTCGCACAAGATGTGGATCTACGAGCAGAGGCACTGGGGGCGAGGGTAGGACTTGGTTGATGAAGACCTCTGCCGCAGTCTGGGCTGGCCCAATTTGAACACCAGCCGTGGGGGATGGAGCCGGCAGAACCTCATCACGAGGGGCTATGGGCTACCATTCTGAACGTGCTAGCATCCAGGGTTGGTGTGGTCACCGTCGTCGTCACCAAACCATCGCCAGACAGTTCTTGAGGGCCCTCCATTTGGTCAGATGCCTGCACCAATGGCATCCGGGACGGGATACTTTGATCACTCGGAAGGGTCCCTCCCAGCTGGGAGAGAGTTTATTTAACCCTTCTCTGGATTGTATTCTCTGTAGCACCAGATCGCCTTCCTCGAGCTGTCGGCTGTGAACATGTCGTTGGTGATAGCGCCGAAGAGCTTGGCGGTATCGGGCATTCCGAACAACTGCTCGACACCTTCCCTCTTCAAGGAGGTCAAGGTCTTCACGCCGGAGCTGGTCCTGCGTGGCTTCGTCAGAGGTCTGGACCCGGAGCGACCCCAAGGTGATTTCCGGAGGAAGGACTGCTTCAGCTCCGTACACCAGGAAGAAGGGTGTCTCTTCGATTGACCGGTTTGGAGTTGTCCTGTTGGCCCATAGAGTGGGCAGAAGCTCTTCAATCCAGTTAGCTACATGTTTTTTCAGGCGCTCATATGTGCGCGTCTTGAGTCCTTTCAGGATTTCTGCATTTGCTCTCTCGGCTTGGCCATTACTTGCCGGGTGAGCTACGGAAGCGTAGCTGACTTGGATGCCGTGGTCTTCGCAGTATCCTTGGAAAGCAGAGCTTGTGAATTGGGTCCCATTATCTGTTATGATTTTGTTCGGGACTCCAAATCTGCATACTATGGACTGCAAGAAGTTGATAACTGATTGCTTGTTTATTGTCACAACTGGATTTGCTTCCGGCCATTTGGTGAACTTGTCGATGGCAACATACAGGAACTTGTAACCTCCGACGGCTCTTGGAAAAGGTCCCAAGATGTCCATCCCCCACACAGAGAAAGGCCATGTAGGAGGTATCATTTGTAGAGGCTGAGCCGGTGTATGAATTTGCTTTGCATAGAACTGGCATGCTTTGCATTTATTCACCAGCTCAGTTGCATCCTGGAGCATTGTAGGCCAGTAGAAGCCATGCTGGAAGGCTTTACCGACCAGCGTGCGGGAAGACGCATGGTTCCGACACTCGCCTCCATGGATTTCTGCGAGGAGCTCGCAACCTTCTTCCCTTGTGATGCACTGCATTAGGACGCCGTTGGCACCACGCCGGTAGAGATCCCCTTCTACTAGCATGTATCTTTTAGCCAATCTGACTATCCGACCAGCGGATACATCATCGTCAGGAAGGATATTGTCTTTCAAGTAGCTCCGGATCTCCGAGATCCATGCATCGGAGCTTGCTTGAGCGTTTGAGTCTTGCGTGCTGGGTTACTTAGAGCTTCCGGCAGCACCTACGACCCTTGATGGCTGCCATGGTAACAGGGCCATCGGGACCGCCAGCTTCGGGATGCTGGTCTCGCCCCCTTCGCTCAGTTCGGTAGGCTGAGCTGTGGGTTTTGACAACCTCCGAATGAAGGTTCCGTCAGGAGCCAGAGCTCCGGTTAACACTTTCATCGAGAGTTCGTCAGCTTCAACATTATGGACACGCTGGACATGGTGGAGATCCATGACTTCGAAGTCCTTCTGAAGCCTCTGGACTTCAAGGAGATAAGCAGCTAGTTGAGGATTGTTACAGGAGCATTCACACTTCACCTGTTTAATGATGAGCTGCGAATCTCCCTTGACCAACAACTGCTTAACACCATATGATAGTGCCACCTTTAGTCCATAAATGAGTGCTTCATACTCTGCCATGTTGTTGGTCGCCTTGAAGTCAAGGTGGACCATGTATTTTACCTTCTCCCCGGTTGGAGCGAGGAGAAGGACTCCAGCTCCAGCCCCGTGCTTTTGCATGGAGCCGTCGAAGTAGAGGGTCCAGTGAGGTTCAGTGAAGACCGGAGCCTTGAGTTCTGGCTTCTGCTCACTAGGGCCCCCAGGGTTTGATGGAGAAGGGGTCCATTCCGCCATGAAATCTGCCAATGCTTGACTCTTGATCGCTTGTCTTGGGACGAATTCAAGATCGAATTAGGCCAATTCCGCTGCACACTTTGCAATGTTCCCAGTAGAGTTGGGATTATGCAAGATCGCACACAGTGGGTAAGAGGTCACCACTGAGATCTTGTGAGCTTGGAAGTAATGGCGAAGCTTCCTGAAGGCGATGAGAACTACGTAGAGCAGCTTGTGCACCTCTAAGTATCGAGTCTTGGCATCATGTAGTACTTCACTGATGAAGTACACTGGGCGTTGGACTGTTCGGACCCTCCCGGAGGGGCCCGGAGCTTCCTCCACATCGCCCCGGACCCTCCCAGAGGGGTCCGGATCTGCTTCCGGGACCTCCAGGTCCCTGCTAGAGGAACCCAGAGCTTCTACTGGAGTGACCCGGACCCTCTCGGAGGGGTCCAAGTCTTCTGGGATAACTCCCTGTTGATCCAAGTCTGGGGGCTGGGACCCAGACTCACCTTCAGGAACCTCCGGACCCTCCCGGAGGGGTCTGGATTCCTGAGCTTGAGATGGTTTTGGTCTCTCCGCGACCAGGACCATGCTGACAACCTCGTCGGTTGCTGAAATGTAAAGCAGTAAGGGCTCACTAGGGTTCGGAGCTACCAAGGTTGGTAGAGTGGTGAGGAGCTGCTTTAGCTCTTGGAACGCCTTTTCCGCTTCTTCAGACCATTGAAATGGTCCGAACTTCCTCAATAGCTAGAAGAAGGGTAGCGCTCGTTCCGGGAGTCTTGAGATGAACCGGCTGAGGGAGGCTAGATATCCAGTTAGTTTTTGGACATCTTTGATGCGGGCTGGTGGCCGCATCTCCTCTATGGCTTTAATCTTCGCCAGATTTGCCTCTATGCCCTGGTGGTTTACCAGGAAACCGAGAAGCTTTCCGGAGCTAACCCCAAAGACGCACTTGTCTGGGTTCAGCTTCATGTGGGTGACCCGCAGCTTGTCGAAGACAGCTTGCAAGGTATCAAGGAGTGACTCCTTGTCCTTGATCTTGACGATGATGTCATCAACATACACTTCCACTACATCTCTGATGAGCTCTCCAAAGTTTTTGTACATAGCTCGTACAAATGTTGAAGCTGCATTCTTGAGACCAAATGGCATGGCAGTATAACAGTACAATCCATCTACTGTGATAAAAGAAGTATGTTCTTCATCTTCCCTAGACATTCTGTTTTGATGGTACCCAGAATATGCGTCTAGGAAACATAGTAATTCACACCCGAAGGTGGAATCCACTATATGATCTATTCTAGATAGTGAGAATGGATCTTTTGGGCATGCCTTATTTAGTGTTGTGTAGTCGATACACATCCGAAGCTTCCGTCGACCTTGGGTATAACGACTGGGTTTGCCAGCCATTTCTGATGGAAGACTTCTCGGATGAATCCAGCTTCGAGCAACATCTTCACTTCTTATCGTATGAAGTTATGTCGCTCTACGGATTGCTTCTGAGGCTTCTGATGTACGGGACGAGCGTCGGGATAGATCTTCAGATTATGCTCGATCACTTCCCTAGGGATCCCAGGCATTTGTGACGGTTGCCAGGCAAACACGTCGACATTAGCCCGGAGGAAAGTGATGAGCGCGAGTTCCTATTTGTCATTCGGACCTCCCGATATTCGGGTGGTCTGAGCGGCATCGGAACCGATTTGGACAACTTTGACGGGGATGTCGGTGTCGCCGCTTGGTTGCACGCGAGGTGCAGAGGTTGAGCCTCGTTGATGAATGCTCGGGGGTTTCGGAGCTTGCTCCTGCCAGGATTCTTCCTCCTGCGCTGTAGCAAGCGCATGAAGTTCCTCCAGAGCAGTCACCCCGACAGTACGGTCTCCGCGGATCCGGAGAACGCGAGCTGGTGTCGGCATCTTCAACACCAGGTATCCATAATGATCAACAACCATGAATTTGTACAAGGCAGGCCTGCCCAGAATGGTGTTGAAAGGCAAGTTGATCTGACTATCTGAGCGACGTCAAAGATCAACTTCTCAGTGCGATAATTCTCCCGAGTCCCGAAGGTCACGGGGAGAGTAATGGCACCGAGTGGTGTTATGGCCCCCAGACCTCCGGAGAAAGGTCGGGAGGGGCGAAGGTTTGAAGGTCGGAGATGGAGCTTGATGAAAGCTTCAAAGCTTATGAGGTTCAGCCCCGAACCTCCGTCCACCATTAAATGGTGGAGTTGAATGTTACTGATGGTAGGTGATACCATCAAAGATAGCTGACCAGCTCTGATCTTCCGAGGGCATTCTGAAGCATCAAAAGCGATGGTGGTGTCCATCCACTTTCAGTGCGACTCTGCCCTAGCTGTAGGAGCTACTGAGGCCATGTCCCGCCGCATGGTCTTGAGGGAACGGCAGGAGGTGATGTCCCATGAACCACCAAAGATGGTGTTCATGGTCTTTCGACGCTCATTGTCGGAGACGTTAGAGTCATCGTCGATGGAGGTGTAAACAGCCTTCAAGACCTTTTTAGGGTCCTAGAAGCCCAACTCCTCTTCAGCCGAAGCTTCATCGACTTTCTGTTTTCCTTCCCTCTGACGAAAAGGAACTTCTTCCCGACGCTTGTGGTAGCGCTCGGCAAGGTTTTGGACCTCCCGGCTGTCCTCCAAGTTGTGGCTATTTGACTTGTGGATGGGACACCGCATTTTGGAGTTGCCATCATCTTCAGAGGATGGTCGAGGTCGTTTCTCGGGGCGTGGCCCCCGGCCACTCGGAGCTGCTGCAGCTACAACGGTGGATGTGCCGGTCGACGACTTATTTTTGCCGCTGGACTTTTTCTTCTTTTTGCCACTCCTGGAGGTAGTGGCTTGGCCTTTGGAGGATTTTTTGCCATCCTCCGGAGGTGGTTTGGAGTGCATTTCACGGCCCTCCGCAGCTTTGGCACACTTGCCTGCCAAGCTGAATAGCTTTGTGACGCTGGTGATCTCCTTGACCGCCAGCTTCTCCAGCATCTTCTTATCCTGTACGCCCTGTCTAAATGCCACGATAACAGAAGCGCTAGAGATAGAAGGAATGGTGTTTCGTACCTGGGAGAACCTCTGGATAAATGAGCGCAGGTATTCTCCCCCCTTCTGCACAACTGCAAAAAGGTTCAGTTCAGTGCCTGGTCGGGTGTATGAACTCCCGAAATTGGCGGTGAACTGTTGGCACAATTCCTCCCAACTATTGATAGAGTTGTGAGGAAGGCTCATGAACCAGGACCTGGCGGTCCCAGTCAAAGCCACTGGGAAGTAGTTGGCCATTACGGCCTCGTTACCTCCAGCCGCAAGGATTGCGGTGGTGTAAATTTGGAGAAACTCGGCGGGATTAACAGTCCCGTCAAATTTCTCTGGCAAGTGAGGCTGGAACTTTTGTGGCCATTTGACCATGCGTAGGTGCATGGCCAGTGCAGAATAGCCTCCTCCTACTCCCTCGGGAGCAGGACTGTCTCGAGCCTCTCGCCTTTCGCGAGCACGCTCGATATGGACATAGCTGTCCTTTTGACGGTAACGGCGATCAAGCTCCGCCCGGAGGTCATGAGTTGAAAGCATAGTTACCGTATGAGTTCTTCGCGCCCCAGAAGGTAGCAACGTAACTTGCTGTGACACAACACGCCTCCTATTCTGGGAAGCATGTGGACCAAGTCTGCCAGACATGGTCCGGCGCTGCAATGGGGCCCGCCCCGAAGGAGGAGGACTTTGGTTGCTGATGCGGTCGACTACTGCTGCAACCAGATGTTCCACATCAGCCCTCCACTGCTCCATTGCACCCTGGGATGCACCTGGAGGAGGTGGACGTTGGAGGAGAGCACGCGCTGCATGAAGCGCATGTTCTGTGTTGTTGTTATTCGCCGATGTGGTGACCGACGCTGATGCACCGTCACGCTGCTCAGCTTGACGTGCTGGTGTAGGTGGTGGCGGTGGAGGCATGATTCCTGCTAGAGCCACGACGCCTGCTGGTTGCTGCATTTTGGAGGGATTGCCTCCAGCGGGTTGAACAGTAGGGTTGCCGTTGGATGATCCAGCACCTGAGTTCACCATACTCGAAATCTTGGGCGCCCTACCTGGCGCGCCAACTGTCGGCGTTTGGATCCAGCAGATCTCCCGACACTACCTTAGGTAGATCAAGGAGTTGTAGTTCGGTAATGGGCGCGCAAAGACTCAAGAAGGTGAAAGACATGTGTACACAGAGATTTACGTGGTTCGGGCCGCCTGAGCGTAATACCCTACTCCACGGGGTGTGTTGGTGATGTATTAAGCGTGTGAGTCTAGAAGAAGCTCTAGAAGAAGAAGCTCGTCTAGCTCAGGGAGTTCAGTCGTGGTCTGGAACCGTCCCCTGTGTATCGTCGACCAGTCCTTTTATAGTACAAGGACTGGTCGTTACATCATTAGCCTGGCCCGACAGGTGGCCTTGGCGGTTACACATGTTCGATACACAATTAATGAGATTAATTACCCTTAATAGCCTGGTAACGGGCTTTAATAGTGCTGTTACCAGTATTAAGGGTCATTCGATCGTGTGTCATTAATATGGTATTAAGGACACTTAATCGGGTCTTGAAGTCTTTGGTTGATCCTTGAAGGTCCGAAGCCGTTGGGGGGTCCACCAGCCTAATATTTGAAGTTGATGGTCCGGCGGTTGCCATGTGGCAGCTCCGGAGCTTACCATCGTGGACGGGTAGGTCTGGTGCTGTTGGACACATGTCTGTACCGGAGCTTCCCTCTGTCTGGGGTTAGGTCCGGGGTGCCATATTGGTATTCTGACCGGAGCTTCCCATGTGTGGGTGATAGCTCCGGTCTTGTGATACACGTGGCGGCCCTGGGACTAACCATGTCCGGGAAGCAGGTCCGGCTACGCCTGACATGTGGGGCCTTCGTAGGTCTTCAAATCTGGTATATGGAGTTTCCTTGTGATCTTTGCAATCCCAAGGGGTATCCGGTACGGAGGGTACCGACACCGTGCTTACAAAAACCAACTACTCCGACTGGACTCTCCTCATGAAGGTGAAACTCAGAGCTCGGCTTCCCTGGAGTGCCGTCAAAATCGGGAAGGCGGAGCCACACGAAGATATGTAGGCGCTCGATGCGCTTTGCAGTGTCGTGTCGTCGGAGATGTGGTCTGTCATCGCTAACAAGTCCACGGCGAGAGAGGTGTGGGACGCCATCACCACCATGTGGGTGGGCGACGACAGAGTGAAGAAGACGTCAGCGCAAAACATGCGCTGGCAATTTGACTCCGCCGCGTTCAAGGACGGGGAGTCAGTGGAGGACTTTGCGCTGTGCCTCAGCAGCATGGCGGCGATGCTCGAGACTCTTGGCGACAAGTTCGACAAGACTCAAGTGGTTGAGAAGATGATCCGCAGTGTCCCTTAACGGTTCAAGCAGATCGTGGTCGCCATCACCACACTGCTGGACGTCTCGACACTAACGGTTGCGGACTTGACCGGCAGACTGAAGGCAGCGGAAGATGCGTTCGAGCATCCCCCATCCGTGATGCATCACGATGGCAAGCTGTATTTGACGGGGGAAGAGTGGGCTGCTCGACGGAAGGCGAAGAAGGATGGAGAGAAACGTGCCGCGTATGGAGGAGGAGCTGGTGGTTCGGGTGGCTATGGTGGAGGAAGACGTGGGCCCGGCCGAGGACATGGTGGCGATAGAGGGTCCTCGTCGGGTGGATCACAAGGAAGTTCCAACTGTCGTAGAAATGATGAATGTTGGCGGTGTGGGAAGTTAGTCCACTGGGCTCGTGATTGTAGATCAAAGCCGAAGCAAGAGCAGGCACATGTGGTCAAAGAGAAGGAGGAAGGCTCACTCCTCATGGTGAAATACTCTAGTGAAAGGTTTTCTGCACCTATGACAGACCGTGGAGGCGAAGTCATACCGCATGAAGGCAAAGTCCTAGCACATTTGGGCGGTGACGGTGATTGTGATGGGGAGTCCTGGATCTTGGATACAGGGGCTACAAATCACATGACGGGTTCTCGCGCGTCATTTGTGCAGTTGGACTATGCAGTTCAAGGATCTGTCCATTTCAGTGATGACTCTATGGCACGGATAGAAGGAAGAGATGGAGTATACTTCATCCCCCAATTGACAACCAATATCATCAGTGTTGGGCAACTTGATGAAGCTGGGTATCACATAGATATCAAAGAAGGGTTATTGAAGGTACGTGAGCCAACCGGCAAGCTTCTGGCGAAGGTGTTGCATGGGGAGAACCGGTTATATGTTCTGAAGGTGAAGCTAGCTCAGGCCAAGTGTCTGACAGTGAAGGAGAACAAAGAAGCACTGAGATGGCATGGGCGTCTTGGACATGTTAACTTGGCAGCACTAAGGAAAATGGCTAGGGAGGAGCTTGTACGTGGCATGCCTGTAGTGGGTCACCTTGATCATATTTGTGAGGCATGTCTCGCCGACAAGCAGAGGAGGACACCCTTTTCTGAAGAAGTTGAACACCGGGCAAGCTCAATGTTGGAGCTGGTCCATGGAGATTTGTGTGGGCCCATCACACCGGCAATCCCAAGAGGAAGCAAATACTTCTTGCTGCTGGTAGATGATCGTAGCCATTACATGTGGGTGACACCGCTGTCGTCCAAAGATGGAGCTACAGAGGCTCTAAAGGAGTTCAAGGCAAAAGCAGAGCCTAAATCTGGGAAGAAGCTGGGAGCTCTTCGCACTTACAGGGGGTGAATTCACTTTGCATGAGTTCGCTCAGTACTGTGCAAGACATGGTCTGCATCATCAGCTTACAGCACCCTACAGTCCACAGCAGAATGGTGTGGTGGAAAGGAGGAACAGGACAGTAGTGTCGACGGCAAGAAGCATGCTGAAAGCTAAGAATCTTCCAGGGTGGCTCTGGGGAGAAGCCGTGACCACTGCAATTTATATCCTAAATTGTTGCCCCACAAGAAGTGTTGAAGGTATGACACCTTACCAAGCTTGGCATGGGAGAAAACCAAGTTTACATCATTTGAAAGTCTTCGGGTGTATAGTATATGTGGGGAACATTGCACCTCACCTCAAGAAACTTGATGACAAAGGAAAGAAGATGGTGTTTGTGGGTTATGAACAGGGGTCAAAGGCATAACGGGCTTTTGATCCTACCACAGGCCGTGCTCATTCAACTAGGGATGCAGTGTTTGATGAGGTAGCACAATGAGACTGGGAGACAACAACAGAACAGGGAGGTTCAGGCAGTGATGATGCATTCACAGTCGAGTATTCAGTCGATGATACAAGGCCACACATGAGTGAAAACGTTGTTAAAGAAGCTGAACATCCAACATCAGAAGATGAGGCTATGTCATCACCTACTGCTCACATAGGGGGAGGTCTAGTACTTGATGAAGGAGAGAGAGGGTATGTTACTCCATCTGTCGGCTATGAAAGGCAGCTAGATGCTGATTGTGATGAAGATATGCCACTAAGGTTCAGAAGACTGGATAGTGTCCTGCACAAAGGGCCACGGTTTGTGATGGTGACAGGTAATTCAGTCTCAAAAAGTCTTCATGTCACAAGTTCTGATGAATCCTCATCTTTTGAAGAAGCCAACAGCCAACCGAGTTGGAGGAAGGCAATGAGGGAGGAGCTGGACTCTATCAAGGACAACAACACATGGTCACTGGTGGATCTTCCACAAGGTCGAAAGGCCATCAGATTGAAGTGGGTCTTCAAGGTGAAAAGAGATGAAAAAGGGACAGTGGCCAAACATAAGGCACGGCTCGTAGTAAAGGGCTATGCACAGCGACATGGCATAGACTACGATGATGTGTTCGCTCCTGTGGCTAGGCTGGATACAGTGCGTCTATCAACGCCTTGGCTGCACATGAAGGCTGGGAGATGCATAACTTAGATGTAAAATCTTCATTCTTGAATGGTGATCTCCAGGAAGAGGTGTTTGTACAACAGCCACTGGGATTTGAGCGCACAGGAGAAGAGCACAAAGTGTACAAACTGAACAAGGCACTCTACGGGTTACACCAAGCTCCACGTGCATGGAATGCTAAGCTGGATAGTACCTTGCTGTCATTTGGGTTCAGTTGGAGCCAAACTGAACATGCCATTTACACCAGGAAGGGTGGAAGGAATCAGCTGATTGTTGGGGTTTACGTAGACAACTTGGTGATAACTGGAAGCAGCAGCAATGATATCAAGAAATTCAAGAGGGAGATGGCAAACACTTTCAAGATGAGTGACCTTGGCCTTCTTCGGTATTATCTTGGTATTGAGGTTCGGCAAGGACCAGAGGGGGTGTTAGTCAGTCAAAGTGCCTATGCCACTAACATTCTGCAGAAGAGTGGAATGCAAAATTGCAATCCCTGTCAAGTCCCATTGGCAACCAGAACCAAGTTGAACAAAGACAGTCAAGCAGACTTGGTGGACTGCACTTTGTATCGCAACCTCGTGGGAAATCTCAGGTACTTGGTGAATACCCATCCAAATCTTAGTTTTTTATGTCAGTAGGTTTCTGGGAGAACCAAAGGAAGATCATATGGCTGCTGTTAAGCATATACTTCGCTATGTGAAGGTAACCAAAGACTGGAGAATCTGGTATGGAAGAAGAGAAGAGAAAATTCAGCTGACAGGTTATAGCGACAGTGATTTTGCAGGGGATGTTGACTTCCGGAGAAGCACATCTGGTGTGATGTTTTTCCTTGGAGATGGTCCAGTTACTTGGCAATCCATGAAGCAGAAAATGGTAGCACAATCAGGCTGTGAGGCTGAGTATGTTGCTGCGGCTAATGCTACTTGCCAAAGGATATGGCTGGCTCGAGTACTAGCTGAGATTCAGGGGTCTGAACTTTGTGTGCCGAAGCTGAATGTGGACAACAAATCGGCAATAGCCATAGCCAAGAATCGTGCGGCATGCGCCAGGCATGCCGCGCACGTCGGGCGGAAGGCCCACGTATTGGGTCAGTTGTTTCCTTTGAAGATATATATGCGTCAAAACGGCTCGAGACAGACGGTTACTGCTCTCGCCAAAACCTTGTGTGCAACTCTGTTCCACGGTGATCGCGTGCCCGTCGTCGCCGGCCAGTCTGCAGGTCTCGTTCCTGACATGCCCTGTGCTCCACTGCATGATCCATCTGCCTGATTAACTCTGACACAGACTCCATCTGCTGCTTGGTCTGACAGAACAGCTTGGTGCTCCAACGTCGCAGCGCACGGGCCGTGGCGCTCAGCTTGTGATTAAGGACTGCAATCGGGTTTTGAGCATTTGTAGTTGAGGTCCAGGCATGTGAAACTATTTCCATGAATCTCGGTACTTTTGTCCAAAAAAGTTTCAAACCGGAATTGGTGCACTCGGCAATGCCCATCCCGACGTGTAAGGAGCAAGGGGCAGTCATCAAGCATTTCAGAAGAGAGTGCCTGCAGATAGTACCCGCAATATAAAGTATCCCATGTCGCGTTGCAGTACATTCGGTCCAAACGCACCAAGGTCGGTTGCACTTTTTCATTCGACCATGTGAACTTTTTGCCTCTGAGATCAATTTCCATCAGCTCGCTTCTATCCTAGGCTCTTCAAAAGGCTGCCATCATACCTCTATTTAGGTTACTGTTGTTTTTGTCTCTGGCATCACAGATCAGGTTGAAGTCCCCGACACAAAGCCAGGGCATGGAGTCTGATGGATTGATGGCCTGAAGCTCAGCAAGAAATTCTCTTTTGGCTTCATTTGCAGTAGAGCCGTACACAACTGTGGGAAGGAAAGGTTCACTTCCTATCGGCTGAACTGTGGTAGACAGTGAGTAAGTCCCAGTCGCAGCGTGCACCATCTCAACCGACCTGGTATCCCATGCAATGAGAATGCCTCCTCGGGACTCATTAGCTGGCAAGAAATGCAGGTCTCCCATATGATTACTAAGCAGCTCAGCCTTGACAGATTGATCAACTTGGGCAAGCTTGGTTTCCTGCAGGCACACAACTGTTGGCCTTGCCCTCTTAATCAAAGTTTAGACTAATTCACGTCACGCTGGGGAATTGAGTCTCTGGACATTCCAGGAGAGGACAGAGAGTAGTTCACTCATATGGGAACCCAGGTGAACAACGGGCCTCTTGCAGATAATAGCACAATGCAAACTGCAGAAGCTTCCATGGCGGTATGAATCAACATGAACCCAGGCACTAGTATGAACCTCGGTTGGACAACATGGAAAGAAGCTACAACACACACTCCAAGCAATAACATGGGTCATGGGAGGGGAAGGAAGCCACCTAAAACCCCAAACATGTCCTCCCCACTGAGGCTTTGTTTGGGTAGTTGGAAAACAAATCCACGTGGGATCTCACACCGGAGAGTATTGGGTGGTTCCACTTCCTCCACCCAATCCGCCTTGGATTCATAACTTGGCTGGGAAAAAAACTGTTGGCATTTGGTAATGCGCTTTGAAAGCAGTAATCAAATCAGAATCACATAGAGCCTCTGTAAGTACCTCCAGTAACAAGCAGCACAAGCACGTATAGCAAGAGGAGATTGATGATGAACATGTAGCCTCCCCATGCTGTCACCATGTAGAAGTAACCGAAGGCTGAGGCGAGAGCCCATGCGAGAGAACTCATGTTGACAGCCCACAAGAAGAGGTAGAAGGTCAGCAGCAACGCGAAGATAGCGACGCTCTCGTTGTCGTAGGATCCCGCGACGGAGCGAGAGATGTAGCCCGAGCAGATGGCGATGAGTGCAGCAGCAACGAGACCCGCCCCAGAGTCCCATATCTCATGGCCGAATGCGCAGGCGACGAGCATGGTGTTGGCAGCGAAGAAGGGCACGGTGAGGATGCAGACCTCGCGGATGTGGAAGGCGAATGAGAGCGCGCGGAGGAAGAGAGCTTGGTGCGGTGGGTGTAGGGTGAGACCGGGAAGGGGAGGAGGTGGAGGGAGAGGCGGCCGCTGAAGGGTGGAGGGGCGGGGGGGCAGTGCCGCCGGGAGGAGTGGGGCGAGTGAGTCAGATGACTCGGGAGTCGGGAGTGGGCGGAGTTCCCAGTGTTGAGAGAAGTTGGGCAATTTCCACTCCGATAGGAGTGGATCGGGGTGTGAGCCGCCGGATCCCCACTTATCCAAATGCAATTTTAGAACATAACGTGTATTTTGCTCTTAAGTGTAATTGAATCCACTTATGACGTGGATTGAGCCTTGATCCATTCCAATACCTGCCTTTCCAAACGAAATCTGAGGTATCAGAGATCCTACGACCCCTTGTCTCAAACACGATAGCATGACAACTAACATGACGACTGAGTGGACACCAGTCAGCTGACTGGGTGTCAGTCAGCAATGCCTTCTTCCTGGTCCGTGACCAGAGTGGAGGAGGCAACACACACATCTTCAGAGTTCAGACGCAACACTTTCCGGATGGCTCGGATTGCCTGACGCGCAAGAGGATCCTTGAAGGTGTCCAGGTACTTGGAGACTGCCTCATCGCCAACCGCCTCTTCTTCCCCAACGATGTCAAGTTGGCGGATTAGGCGGTGCATCATCCGCTGAGCCGTGGGGACCGTTGACTTTTTCATTGCTTGGCGCGTGCTCCGACAGGTCAGCTCCGCCGAGGCCGAGAGGGTGCGACCACGTCGCACAAGATGTGGATCTACGAGCAGAGGCACTGGGGGCGAGGGTAGGACTTGGTTGATGAAGACCTCTGCCGCAGTCTGGGCTGGCCCAATTTGAACACCAGCCGTGGGGGATGGAGCCGGCAGAACCTCATCACGAGGGGCTATGGGCTACCATTCTGAACGTGCTAGCATCCAGGGTTGGTGTGGTCACCGTCGTCGTCACCAAACCATCGCCAGACAGTTCTTGAGGGCCCTCCATTTGGTCAGATGCCTGCACCAATGGCATCGGAGCAGGAGGCGCTACAGGAATCCTGATCAATTACGTCGGCCAGGGCCGACGTAATTAAGGCATAAACCAACGTAATTTACTTAATTACTTCAGTTTTACTTTAATTACATCAATTACTAGCCGACGAAGCAGTTTGGACGTAATTAAGGTAACTTACGTCAGCCGCCGACGTAAGTTACTTAATTACATCGGTATCCGGCAACTGACGTAAGTTATTTATCGGGATGGGTCGTGGGCTGGGCCGGAGTACTTACGTTGGCACCTGCCGGTCGACGTAAGTTAAGTGGTATAACTTACATCGGTTGCGCGAAACCAACATAAGTTAAGTGGTATAACTTACGTTGGTATGGTCTGACCGACGTAATTTAAACTGGGCTAACTTACGTCGGCTTGACCATAGCCGACGTAAGTTAAGTCTTCATTTTTTTTAAAAAAATAGAAACTGACTACCTCGCAGGATTGCAAGCTCCAGACAGATCACAAAATAGTCCAGAAATAGTTTATGCAGTACACAGATCACAAAATAGTCCAGAAAACATTCAAAACATCCACAACAACACAAAATAGTTTCGAAACCATTCATCGGCTTTCACGCTAGCCCTTCCACTACCTCCGGAGCCGAGATCTTCTCGGCGCGTCCCTCCTGGTGCCTGTAGATGTTGCGAAGGAGTTTGAGCCGCCGTTCCCGAACCCTCCAAAAGAACCATATATTCCCTGTATTAGCCTTGTGAAGAATTGCAAAACCATATTATACTTCAATTGATCTATTTAAATCATGAACTATCACATACTATGAAATGAAGCAAATTTTACCAAATTCCACTTACTGCATATGAAGTTATGGTTATTTTGATATTGAGTGATGCATGCAAGCAACAAGTCTCATGTCTCAACACGTGTTATGGGAACATATGGTTATTGTGCTCCTGAATATGCTATGACAGGACAACTTACCGTCAAATCAGATGTTTATGCTTTGGTGTTGCCTTACTTGAGCCGATTACTGGACGGCAGGCCATTGATAGCACCAGACCACATGGAGAACAAAACCTTGTGTCATGGGTAAGTTTATTGGGCTCATTTGTTGATTTTCTTTTACTAGCAGAATCTGTCTGTCAACTGTTGATTGACCAATATTTTTACTTATTGATATTGATATATCAGTGTCTTAGGACTTTTTTGACAGTTGGATATCTCATTTTGATGGGAACCAAAACTGAATAGAGAAGATGTAGAAGAACAGTTGTAGCTCTGGGCACAAATCGCCGAACGAGGACCGGGAAGACTCCCCGAGAAACCCGGACAGGGAGCCGATGGAGGCTATGGCCAAAATACTACTCCCAACCTCCTGGCCGCACCAGGAAACTTCCAACCTTCTGGTCGCAGCTTAAACCAGAAATCCTATGTTCTACCTCTATCTCACTCTCTCCCATTCTATGTTCTACCTCCTTATCTCCCTATGTAAAATACTAAAATGGATACGAAATATTAAAAAAGGATTTTATCACCTGCTCTGATGTCTGCTATTGCGGAAGCGTAGGAATCTCGTTATCCTGACTGCTGTTTCGAGCAAGAGTCTGCCATTGCAAAATATTAGAAGATATATGTTATTGAAATGCTATGAAATTTAACTACGGTACTTTATGTTACTTACCGCCATCATTGCTTGCATCTGGGCCAGCATTAAGGCCGTCCTCCGCAGCTCCTCCCTTGCCTCCGCCCTCGACCTCTCCAGCTCTGCTTGAGTCTGCGAGAGACGACCACTTGAGGTCCCAACGGACGAAGTTTGCGTCAATGAAGCGCCTCTCAAAGGTCACGCTGACCTCGAGTCAACAACTCCATAAAAATGGGAAACCTGCAAAAGAATGAAAACACTAAGTAGAAGAAGATAAAATAAAAAAGAAATGAAACAAATGACCAACTCACCGTCCATGGGCCTTCCCGCCTCCGCTCGCGTACGCGGCTTGGGGGTCGATCGACACGTTTTCCCAATCATAATGCGCACTGTGTATCTTCGCGACCTCCTATGCGTACTTTGCCTACAAAACAAAAAAATCTTGTTAGCATGTCAATAATAGTATTAGTTATAATGAAATTGATGAATTTCGAAAACTTACCAGTTGGTCGACTGCGACCTGACTACACTGCCTTGACTGAGAAGGGTCACTTCCCTTGTGACCTCTCTTCCAAACCTGGGTCGGGGTCGGCTCCTGACCCATCTCTCGCTCCTGTATAGTCGTGTTAGTGAGATAAATATATTAGGAACACATAAATAAATTGAAAAAGTACTTACCACGCGTTTGGCCAAACTCGCCGCCAAAGTTGTGCTTGTCGTCGGGCCCCATGCGACACTGTCTAGCCTTTGTGGACTTATTGATGAAAGCTTCGCTAGTCCAGTACCGACAGAGAGCTAAGTACGCCTCGGTGTTACACTGTAAATAGGAAATATGTAACACCCCAGCCACTACTGGTCTGGCGGTCGTTACTTTTGGCAGCTCTATAGGATCACAAACTAGCCCCACAGACCAACACTAGTCTTTTATGTGCATTTTGTCCTCACTCGTGCACACCCAAGAAAACTTCCCGGTCGGTCATCCATCCACAAATTGCTCTGGGCCAAGCACGCTTAACCTCAGAGTTCTTTACAGATGGGCTTCTGGAAAATAAGGTATACCTTTGTGGTATGAGTATTCTATAAATCTATTAAGCCTTGAGCCAAAATGTCACAATCCACCCCCCTTAGAAGACCGACGTCCTCATCGGTCAACACCCAAGCCAGGAATGTCCCCTCTTGGCCATGTTTATACGTTCAGTACTGGCATACATACCATACCATGTCCCTCCTAGAGGACCCACGCGTCATGTGTATGTACCCACGTCCTTGACCCATACGCACCCGTGAAACCGCGAGGGTCGGCTGTGATATCATTCGGTAACACCCCAACCACTACTGGCCTGGCGGTTGTTACTTCTGGCAGCTCTATAGGATCACAAACTAGCCCCACAGACCAACACTAGTCTTTTCTACGCATTTTGTCCTCACTCATGCGCACCCGGGAAAACTTCCTGGTCGGTCACCCATCCTCAAATTGCTTCGGGCCAAGCACGCTTAACCTCAGAGTTCTTTGCAGGTGGGCTTCCGGAAAAGAAGGTATACCTTGATGGTATGAGTATTCTATAAATCATATTAATCCTTGAGCCAGAATGTCACAAAATACTAACATGCACATATTTCATTTTTCATCAATGCAATTAACATACATAGATATTGTAAATATTTAACAATATTAAACTTACCTCTGCGTACTGCTCCTCTGTCAAGTACGCGTCGGAGTCCTTCCTAAATGGACCCCTTTGTTGCTCCTGCTCCTGCTCCTACTCCTGCTCCCGGGGGTGCCGCTTGTAGTACGTGTTGACGGCTTGAATCCGGGGGTTCGACAATGCCGCCGTCGTGAGCTTCGGAGCATTGTAATGAAACACACGTCTCGCCTGGTCCTCCATGCCCGGTTCCTCTAGTTAGTACCTCAGCTTTAAGCAAACAAACATTTAAGTGATATACATTAACAATTCAAACGAGTTGAAAAAATGAAACAGTTAAACTTACCATTAAATCGTGCAACACGGCTCCCTGAACCGTGTTGTGAACCTGGTGAGAGACACGAGCGTAGTCATCCCATGACAGGGCAGGGAAACCGTCAATGACACTGGGGTAGTGCAACTTCACGATAGCACCCAGGACACTGTTAACCTGCCTGTGGTGCTTCTTGGCCCCTGTGAACAAAAAGTCATACCAACATCTGCAAAATATATTAAATCATTAAGTAAAGGAAAACAGCATCTAATATTTAATATACTATATACAGTTTTTACCCGTCTCCGACGGGACAGATCGTGGTCCGCTGAGAAGTAACCGGAGGAGGAGCCGCAAAGTGGGCCCTCCTCGTCCTTCGCCTCTGCTGCGACACCGCCGCGTCCTGTGACCCTGAAGGCTCTGCGGAACCACTGGAGTCTAAAGGAAGGCTAGCGGTAGTCGGCTACAGAGGGAGGCTAGCGCTAGCCGACTCCGAAGGGAGGCTAGCGCTAGAGGGCTCCTGTAGCGGCCCCGCCTCTGACTCGGGCTCCTATAGCGGCCCCCTAGCCTCTGACTCGGACTCAAAAGACTCTGAGTCAGACAGCACAAAAGAAAAAGATTGATAATAAATAATTATTAACAACTGCAATTTATAAAAATAACTTTATTGTAAACTAAAATTTTTCTCTGTCCGCTGAAAGAACACGTGAGATGAGGGTGGAGCGTGCACCAGAAAGAGGGAATGTCTGCTCGAAGGTGACGAGGTCCCTGAGCAAGGGTCTCTTGGCAGCTCAAACCCTCTCATTGGCTTCCCCTTCCCCTTCGACGACATCCTGTTGCAAGGAATAAATAATTAATATGCAAAGATAATATACAAAATTAATGTTAAGTTAGTGAATAAAACATTACTTCATAGATTTCAAAATTCATCAACATCACGATCATGCACCCTACTCCTTAAACCAGCCCATCAATCTTCTTCTTTTGCATATTGTTTTCATTTGTGCAAATCAGCAGGTTTTACTAAGTCATTGATATCTTCAGTTTTTGATTCTGATTCTATTTCCACTTCCTTGACAGTCTCGATATCTTGAGCGTCTCCAACTAAGTCATCAAGTCCTACACCGGGCTCGACTGAGACGGATTCTGGTAACTCTTCCTCTTGGTAAACCACATCAGCCTCAGCTTACTCATGGTAATCATCTCTTGGAGCGTATAACCGCTCACGAGGATTCACCTTATGTACCACCCACCAAGCTTTGAATTTATTGCATGGATATGGTAGATAGTACACTTGCTCTACTTAGTGTTCAAGAACTAATGAATCGAATCCTTTCAACCATTCCTTGTGTTTTACTTCGACCATGCCAAGTTCGTTTACTCAAATTCCACGAATGCAATCAAACCGTTCACAGTCAAAGAATACTGCTCGAATTGTCTTGTTTCCGACAAAAGTGAATTCAAGGATTTTTTTAATAATCCCGTAGTACCGAGTTTCATGTTCTTGCGAATCGATTACCCTTGTCACAACTCTGGTATTACATGTTGCTGCGAGAGAACAGAGAGATTAAAATTGAGTTGTGCGGAATCGAAAGCCGTTGACGTCATATCGACCATAGCTAACATTAACCACTCCATAGGAGAGTTGTCGCAAATCTTCCTAGACGTTGGCATCTTTTTTGCACTATCCAAGATATGAAGTTATTAGAAAATGTAAGCATTCTTAAGTTATAAGAAAAAGTTGTTAATATTGATAAGTTAACGTGAAAATGTTACTTGATCTCGAAACCAGGAAAGAAAATTAGATCCCCCGTTTATTCCTTCCCGTCGAATCTGTTCTATTTGCTTGCTCGTGGGTTGATGTCTATGTCTCCAATTTTGCTTGTCGAACATACTACACGAAAAGAGAACCTTTTAGAATACATGTTTTGCAAAAGATGGTGAAAAGCATAAGTGTAGGAGAAACACTTACTTGAAATATTCATCCATTGCTTCCATATTAGCGTACATGTAGAAGAAAGAAGCACGCCTTTCTTTTTCGCTAACATCGTAGGAAGTGTAACTACCAACAATAGTGCCTCTTGTTGAAAAATGGAGAGATCGCTACAAGGAGGTTGCTCATCCATATTGTACCGCATTACCGAAGTATTAACATTGTGTTCCTCTACAAAGTAAACACTTGAGAAGTATCCTACTTCCTTAAGAGTAAAAGCTTTGGTGATGCAACCTTCAACCCTTGCCCTGTTACCAACCATTGGTTTCAGATATATGAGTGATCTTTAAATATGATACATCCACCTATATTGCACGGGACCGCCCACTTTCGCTTCAAACGGAAGATGAATTAAGAGATGTCGCATTGGATTGAAATATCTTGGAGGAAATTTTTTTCCATCTTACACAAAAGTATCGGAATCTCCTTCTCCAACTTAGTCACCATCTCTTGTGTGATTTCTATAGCACAGAGTTGCCTATAGAAGTGGCTAAGCTCGGCTAACACCTTCCACACTGCATCGTCAAAGTAGCCTCGAAACATAACAGGCAGAAGCCTTTCCATGATTATGTGATAATCATGACTCTACAAGCAAATGAGCTTTCCCGTTTTAATATTTACGACTCATCTCAGACTAGCTGCAAAACCATCTAGGAATTTCAACCTTTGCAACCATTAGAGAACTTCTTTCTTTTCTTTAGGTCGAAGACAAATAGGAGTGCATGGTTTACCATCATTTTTGGAGAGCTCAAGAGTTTGACAGTTATAAAGCTCGGTGAGATCCTTTCGAGCCTTTAAATTGTCTTTTGTTTTGCTCGTCATGTCCATGCATGTTCTTATGATACATTCGACCATGTTACGCTCTTGATGCATGACATCAATGTTGTGCCTTAGAATCAATGACTTCACATACGGTCGCTCCCAATGCTTTAGATTTGAGAACTACTAGCTCAGACATCCCCAATTTTTCTCCATTGTTAAAGACTCGTGGGATTAGCCCCTAGCCACAGTTGGAAGTGCCAAGAGAGTATCTTCTAAATTATAGCGACTGAGATACAAGCTAAACAAGTGGAGTAGAACACTGGATGGCCTGAATAAACTGATCAAGCGATGCAATGAAGTTATTCTGATCATGGACATAATGGAAGAACAAAGGACACTATTTACGCAAGAAAGGGGCTTCAGAAACATGATCAAACACCAACTTGATTAGCTTATCAAGCAACAAAATGATTACTGGAGACAACGCTACACAGAGCGATGGGCCATGCTTGGAGATGAGCCAACAAAATTCTTCCTGGCCGCAACAACGGAAAGATATAGGAGAAACAACATCCTTGTCATTCAGGACGACCAAGGAGTAGAGCTGATGGACCATGGGCACAAAGCTTCCGCTCTCTGGAAGGAATTCAATGAAAGGTTAGGGCAATCTGACCCGACTAATCAATGGCCACAAATTCAGCAATGGGTTCTGCCCAGGCAACACTTACAAACCCTATGCAACCTAGTCACCAGAGAGGAAGTTGATGCCACAATCAAGAATATGCCAAGTGATAAAGCTCCAGGTCCAGATGGGTTCAACACAAAATTCTTTCAAGCATGTTGACACATCATTAAGGAAGATATATATCTGCTCTGCTTGGATTTCTTCAATAACAACATCAGTATCCAACCACTGAATAGCTCTTTAATCACTCTCATCCCAAAGATCAACAATCCCAGCAGGGTTGCAGACTACAGGCCCATATCACTGCTGAACACCACTGTCAAACTGATCACTAAAATACTCTCAGTCCAATTGCAGGAAGTCATAACAACCATCATCCACAAAAATCAATATGGCTTCATCAAGAAAAGAACCATCCAGGACTGCATGGCATGGGTCTTTGAATACCTCTATCAATGTAAAAAAACCAACACATGTATCATAGTACTCAAACTGGACTTTGAAAAAGCCTTTGACAAGGTGGAACATGACTTCATCTTACACATGTTGCGAGTTTTGGGTTTTCTTGAACAGTGGATCAAATGGGTAACAGACATCCTATCAACTGCTACTTCTTTAGTGCTTCTCAATGGAGTACCAGGCAAGACGTTCCATTGCAGAAGAGGTGTTCGGCTGGGGAACCCCCTGTCCCCCTTCTATTTGTATTGGCAGCCGATCTCCTGCAAATCTCAATCAACAAAGCAGTGGAGTTGGGGATTCTGACATTGCCATTGCACCAAGGAACAAATGTGGAATTCTCGGTGGTCCAATATGCAGACGACACTATCCTAGTTCTCAAAGCTAACCAAGGAGAGCTCTTCTTTCTGAAAAACCTATTGCAATCTTTCGGGGGAGCGACAGGTCTAAAAGTGAATTGGGGAAAATCAAGCTTAATGCCAATCAACATTGATGAAGAGGAGGCCACAATCCTTCCAGCCACACTAGGCTGCACCATTGGCTCATTTCCATTTACATACTTGGGATTGCCTATGAGCCTTGACAGACCAAAAGCAAACGCCTTTGAAGGGCTCGTCACATGGGTACAGGAGACACTAACTGGAGCAGCAACATGGTTATCAATGGCCGGCCGATGCACACTCATCATTAACAGCATCATATCCGTTATACATATTTATGCCATGTGCACTATCAAGCTGAGAAATCCAGTCATTCAAGCAATTGACAAAGCCAGGAAGCAATGCTTGAGGAGAGGCTCAGATATCACTGGCAAAGGCTGGCCCCTGGTGGCCTGGCATCGAGTGACAACACCAAAGGAAAATGGAGTCCTAGGTCTCAAAAACCTCACTACAATGAATGAAGCCCTGCTCATGAAATTTCTATGGAAAATCTATAACAAAGCTGACATCCCCTGGGTTCATCTTATCCATCAACGTTATTGCAACAGTGGTAAGCCACCGCATGGCACAAAAGGAAAAGGATCCTTCTGGTGGAGGGACAATTTCTCAAGAATTTTGAATTCAAAGCTGGCAAAGGGGACACAATTCGGCTCTGGAAGGATCAGTGGGAAGGTCACTTGCTCAGAAGGGACATGCCTCGCCTGCACTCCTTCGCAAAAAAAACCCAGCATCTCAATGGCCCAATATCTCAGCAGGCCAGATCATCTCAGCCATTTCTTCCAACTGATGTCAGACGAAGCCTTGTTGGAATTGGTCAACCTGGAAGCGCTGCTGGATGAGGTTTCTCACAGGGAACCCTCGCAAGACGTTTGGAGTCCAGCAGGGGGAGTAAGGATATTCAGCTCCAAGAATATCTACAACAACTGCTACAACCACATCAAGCCACCAGCACCCTTTAGCTGGATTTGGGCTTTGAGGGTGGTAAAGAAAATAAAGATATTCACGTGGCTTATGTTTCGGGACCGGATCAACTCACGCAACCTCCTGAAGAGAAAGAACATGGCCATTGATGGGAATGACTACACCTGCGTGCTCTGTGTAGACAATGTGGAGGAACTCACTTACCATCTCTTCTTTAGCTGCTCCTTCAGCATGGCATGTTGGAACGTTCTTGGGGTTCATTGGGATCATGACATCCCTTTATTCAACACTCTGCAGAAGGCCAAGCACAACTGGAGTCATCGAGCCTTCATGGAAATTTTCTCTATAGCGGCCTGGGAGATTTGGATTGTTCGTAACAACTTCATTTTTAGAAAATCTCCCCTATTGTAAATGGCTGGAAAAGATCCTTCATTGCTTCTACCAGGCTTCAAGCTTGTCACTTTAAGCCTGAGGATAGGGACTGTGTGTTCCCGTGGCTACAGAGCTTGTAAGGGATGTTCCTCTCTCTAGAACACCTAGCCAAGTGCTGATGTGCCTTTGTAACTTAACTCTATTCGCTTTTTAATATTATTTCATAGCTGTCGGGGTTCTCCCTTGCAGCTTTTATTGGTCAAAAAAAAAAGTCCACATATGTGAGTCCAATTGTGTTTGTTTTCGTAACCTTCGAAATATCCAGGACGACCTTCATCTGGCACCAATTTGTCCAACATATCAGATATTTCTAACCCGTTAAGATGTTTTGTTGGTCCTTTAGTGACAACGGTGTTCTTTCTGAAGACATTCCTCTGTTGTCTAAACAAGTGATTCGGAGGCAGCCAACGTCTATGACAATCGAAGTAAGATATCTTGCCTCCATGGGTAAGTCGAAAGCAATCGGTATCCGAGGCACATATCGGACACGTCAACCGACCATGAGTGCTCCATCTTGAAAACATGACGTATGCTGGAAAATCATGTACGGACCACAAATAAGCAGCTCAGAGGTTGAATTTCTGCTTCTTGTAATAGTCGTACGCTTCAACTCCTGTCCACAACATTTTCAACTCTTCGATCAACTGTTTCAACATCACCTTGAGACGTGACCCAGGATGATCTGGCCCAGGTACAATGAGGCAAAGAAACATGAACTCATTTTTCATGCAAAAAGTCGGTGGAAGATTGTACGGAAGGACAAAGACGGGCCAACAGGAGTATGGTGTGGTGTTTGTGCCGAACGGCGTGAACCATCAGTCGCCAACCCTATGCAAACATTTCTCTCTTCACGATCGAATTCTGGGTCGAACCGGTCCAGCGCCTTCCATGCCTCACCATCGGACGGTGCATCATGACTCCATTGTTCTAACGCTCACCTTCTTTGTGCCATCTCATGTGTCTGGCCATTTTTTTTTTTTGAAAGGAACAACCGCTTCAACCTCGGTGTCATGGGTAAATAATGAAGCTGCTTACGTACGACTTCTGTCGCCACAGTATTACCATCATTATTAACAACTTCGAAAAACCTTGTTTGACTACATTTCAAACATTTGTTCTCATTGGCATGCTCTCTCCAGAAAAGCATGCAGTTGTCCGGACACACATCAATTTTCTCGTACTTCATACCGAGATCGGAAAGAATTTTCTTTGACTTATACATATCTTTAGGCACTTTGTTGGGATGTGGAAGGTCATCGTTGAAAAAATTGATGAGCTCGTTGTAACAGTTATTAGAAAAGAAGAACTTAGACTTAATTGCCATAAGTCTAGTCACAAAATTGAGGATTGTCATTTTAGTGTGTCCATGCAACGGCTCTTCTGAATCTTTGAGAAGTCAAGAACTCTTAACCTCTGCTGTTTGAGGATCCTATGTAAGCTCTGGTCGTATAGCTTCCAGCATCTCATCCATCATATCAACCTCTGTGGCATCATCATTGCCCGCTTCCACTTCTTGTACAGCTTGAGAAGCTGTCTCGCCGTGGAAGTTCCACAACTCATAATGTGACACGTAACCGTTTCGACGCAAGTGCATCGTAAGTTCACTTTGTCCAAAAACATTCTGTTTCGGCATTTCGTACATGGGCACCACGCCTTATCGCTATTTGACAACGAAAAAGCTCATTCCAAAAAAGCTTCTGTCTTGGCGTACCACTCATCTGAAAGACCACCAGGTCTGATCTTCAACTAGTATACATCCAACTACGGTCTTCGCCCATGTTTGACTCTGCAATTTAAAGACAGACAAATTACCGTTATTTTCTCGTTAATTTGTAAACAATAGAGGAAATCATGAGAGAGACAGTGAACTGGGTCCGTCGGGGTCCGCCATACACACACGCGGGTGATTTAGTCGCATGCTTTAACTTCACACTAAATGGGGCCACGACAGAGACCTAAGTGCCCCATCAGGGTTGGGCGGCGACTTCCACGTGCCTCTCCTCCTTCTCCACGGCATTGGCATGCCAGCCATCAGTGGTGAGTAAAACAAAGGGGATGCAGTCATTCACACCCGCCCGTTTCATTTTCATCACCGAGCGACCTTATGGATTCTGATGCCTTCACCATGCATCTCCTTCCTTGTGCCATGCCCCTGGCCCTTTGGGAGGTGGGAGACTGGGACTGGGAGATGGAGAACGGCGAAGGCAGGCAGGATTGAGCTCAGGGCCCTGGCTTCTTAACTTGGGTCGCCACCAGTCGCGGTTGACCTAACCAGGACGCCCCCGCCGAGGACATCTAACCAGACAGTCCACATCTCCAACTAACCAAACTCCAGGCCACATGACCCACCTCTCTTATCTTCCTCAAACAACGCTACTCGCACCTCTCGCTCTCCTGGAGCCACCGGCCACCCCCGACACCGCGACACCCGACAGTCGGCTGCCCCCGACGCCGCCCTCCTCATGGCGCCCGAGCTAGGTGCCCAATCGCACCTCCCTCACACCGGCCACCCTCGGCACCGCAGCACCCCAACGGCCAGCAGCCCCATCTCCGCCCTCCCCACGGCGGTCGAGCTCGGCGCATAATGAAACCAATTAGGCATAATCTACACTAAACTAGTTAAGCATAATCTACACTAAGCAAATTAAGCATAATTAAGCAAATTAACCACTTAAGCATAATTAAATAAACATAATATGCACTAAGCAAATTAAGCATAACTAAGAAAATTAACTACTTAAGCATAATTAAATAAACAATTAAGCAATTTAAGCATAATTTAAACAACTCAATTCAATTTCAAATTTGAATTTGAGGGGGGGATAGGGTGGGGGTTGGGGGTGGGGGCTGGGGAGGGGAGGGGGAGGGTGGGGGGCCTCTGCGGGGAGGGTGAGGGTGGGGGGTTGGGTTGTGGGGGGGGGGGGGGGGGGGGGGCTCGGGCAGGGGAGGGGTAGGGGGGTCGGGGAGGGGAGGGGGAGGGTGGGGGGCTCTGCAGGGAGGGTGAGGGTGGGGGCGCTCGGGGAGGGGTAGAGCGGGGGGGGGGGGTATAGGTTAAATCCCTCAACTTACGTCCGCTAAATTAAACTAATTACGTCAGCCACCTTATTTACGTCGGTTGCGGGTCCCGACCGACGTAAGTGTATGTTTACTGTTGTCGGCCATGGAACTTACGTCGGCGGCTGATGGAAGTAAGATAACTTACGTCGATATATTCTGACCGAAGTAAGTTATACAACTTTAATCGGCTCGCCGATGAAAGTTAAGCTGACCGACGAAATTGATCAGGATTATTGTAGTGAGGCGTGTGGGACTCCTGGTGTTGTGTCCCTTCCGCAGAGAGCACAATGGGAGCAGGAGACATGTGGGACTTCTGGTTCTATGTCCCTTCCGTAGAGAACATCGGGGAGTGCGCAGAAGGCGTTGGCGGGAAGTTGGCAGATCCTCCGAGCAGTTTGGCCCGCCAGACACCCTCCGCGAGGGGCCCTTGCACGTCAGCCACCCTCTGTGGTGGGCGCGACCACGGTCGCCAGCCCCACAAGTGCGTTCTTGGTGATCACTGCCCCTCCTGAGCGGTGACCTAGAGTGTTTGCGCGCAACGAGAAGTTCAAAAGCAGGGCGACAACGCGCGTTGATGTTCGACCTCCAGTCAGACGGAAGTGGTGCGTCAACCCCGTCCTGATCGTTATCGCGGCATAATAAGGGCCTTGGATGAGGCTGACAGGAACCACCAACCGTGGGGTTGGCCAGAATAGTATGGGGTCCATCCCGCACATCACGATGCCATGTGCATGGGTGGAAGCGGGGCTGAAGACCATCGTTTGAGCCAGACAGATCCGAAGACTGAAGACCGTTGGTCGCAGAACCAAGAGAAGGGGCATCCAGAATAGAGTGATCGAAGAAATGGTCAATATGGATAGTATGTCCACTTGATGACCTTCTGGAGGTAGTGCCACCTCATCAGCACGGGGGGATCCGTCACCCGATCCTGAGCGGTCCAGCGTGCTTGGAGAATAATGTGACAGTCTTCGACCTCGAGAGCAAGTTGTTAGAAAACATGAGGTAATTTACTGAAAAACTCCGGAAAAGCACGCGAAAAAACAACAGCTATTAACACCGGCAGACAGACGGGACGAGTAATATCGCGTACCGATTTGAAGCTGGAAGAACTACTGTAGATCTGAACGCGAATAGTCACTGCAGACATTGGTGTCGACCCTCGGTAGACGACCCGTGGTGAAGAAAGCGAGCAGTCGCGCGAAGCGCTTCCCAAAAACCTTATTCGCCCTCTTCCGGTGTAGGATCGCAAGAGCGAGCAGTTCTGGAGACCTGCACGCTGGTGTTCGACATGGAGTAGACTAGAAGGTGGCGCAAGAAATGCGAACATGGGAACGATTTGATCGTGGGATGATCAGTCCTACCCCCACATTCCCGTATTTATATAGTCTTGTGGCGGCGGTTCGGTTGTGATCCGGAGGATCTGCATCCGACCCGACTCTGCAGTCGAAGATGCATCCGTCTCCAATGACTTGGACTCGGTCTCGGAAGCCCCAAAAATTCGAAAGCCCCAAATCCCAATTTAATTTTCTGCAAAAATATAAATTTGGGCTCGGCTCGAGGCTCGAATTCACATGAACACGCGCGCGCATTGTGTGTGCGGGGCGTGGCGAGGCGAGCGAGCGAGGAGGAGGAGGAGCGTGCATGGGCCACCCCTCTCTTCTCCTCTTCTCTCTCACTCAAGAAGTGTAGAACAACCTCCCTTTTATGTAGGGGTTGCTCCACTTCCACTTCTCATGTGGGGACTAAACATTTATCACTACCCTCTATTGCTCTAATGAGCCTTTGAGATTTATTGGAATTAATCTAAAATAAATATTGGGCCTAGCCCATTTATTCCAACAGTCCCCACCAGATTTCAAAGCCATTAGAAGAGAAGTCATTCTCGTTCCTTGTTTGATATAGTATTATTTCGACAGAGACTGTTAAGTTGAACTTCTGCCTAGATCTTTAAATTACATCAGTTCACAACTTGGACAATGGACTACGCCTTGAATTACAAGTTTTGTGTGAACTGACTTCATCCAAAGACCATTACCAGTACTTGACTACCAGTAGTCTACCCCCGCGGGTGGAGCATATATGTCGTACTCCCTGTCTCTTCATGAGCTTTCCAGAGATCATCCAAATCTCACAGACTGGGACATTAGACAATCCGAGCTCATATAGGTGTGTTTCTTCAAAGATTGCCCTGTAGGACGGCATCTTTGCTACACATAGCCAATAAAAATGCATTAAGGCAAATCGCAAACCCTGACAAAGTTTGAGAGTACAAGTGTGCATCTTCACATAGAGAGGGTCTAAAGGAAGTACTCTCCTCGGTGAACCACTAGCTTGTTTTCCCATGTCCTAATTCACGAGATCTCCCGATCACATAGGCTAGGTTACTAATATGGTGGTCACATCAATGGGTCTCAAACCCATCTCCCTCGATGCACTTTCTATCACAGTACATGATAGACCCTTCGTAAAGGGATCTGCCAGGTTTTGATCTGGTTTGTATGTAGCAATACGGTAATAACTCTGGAGTTTCTCATATTTCTGACAAATTTCAAACGTCTCTTGACGTGTCCCTGTTGATTTTGCATTATCCTTAGAAATGGTCACTTTGGAAATCACCATCTGATTGTCACAGGTTCATAGGGATTGCCGGCAATGGTTTCTCAACTACAGGCAAAATCCATCAAGATTTCTGCTTCCATGGCTGACCTCGTCAAAATAGTTTGTTTGCAAGACCTCCATATAGCACCACCAGCTAGAGTGAAAGACATATCCACTCGTGGCATAAGAGTTCATCACCATCAAAGATCCAATTCGAATCACTATAACCCTCAGGCACAGTCAGATGCCCAGTATAGTGAATTGCATAACTCATTGTACCTCTCAAGTAGTGCATAACCCTTTCAAGTTCATGCCAATGAACTATACCAGGGTTTGACATGAACCTACTCAGTTTGCTCACAGCAAACGAGATATCAGGACAGGTTGCGCTAGCTAAGTACATGAGTGAACCATAATCTGAGAATATTTAAGTTGATCTATTGACTCTTTCTTGTTCTTTTTGAGTATCACACTTGGACCATAAGGCGTTGGAGAAATCTTGCTATCCATAAAGCCGACGGCTCAAGATTTTTTCAACATAGTGAGATTGACTCTTAAAGTAATCCCGCTCTCATCCTTATTCAGCTTAATGTTCAAAATAACATTAGCTTCTCCAGATATTTCATATCAAAACTTTTTTATAGAAAATACTTGACCTTAGAAATTATATCAATGCTCATACCAAAAATGAGTATATCATCCACATACAAGCATAATATAACGCTATCGCCCCCACCATGGCGATAGTACACACACCTATCATCCTCATTAATGACAAAGCCCGCAGACGTCAAAGTACTTGTCGAACTTCTCATGTCATTGCTTAGGTGCTTTTTTCATGCCATACAAGGATTTCAACAGTTCTGCACCCTTTGTCTCTTCACCTTTTACTACGAACACATCAGACTGTTCCATATAAATCGCCTCTTCCAACTCTCATTAAGGGAAAGCTGTCTTCACATCTAATTTGATAGATGATTAGACCATAAGAGGCAGCCAACCAAAGTAGTACACGAATTTTCTTCATTCCAGCGACAGGTGAATATGTGTCAAAATAGTCCTTAACCTTCCTTTTGAGTATAGCCCTTTGCAACTAGCCTCGCCTTGTACTTTTTAATAGTACCATTAGGCCTGAGCTTCTTCTTGAACACCAACTTGCAGCCTACTGGTTTGCACCTGTACAACCATTCAGTTAACTCACACAGGTCCCATTGGAAAGAATTGAGTCCATCTCACTATGAACTGATTCTTTCCAGTCATCTGCAGGTGATGCATATGCCTCTTCTATGATCTAGGAGTATCGTCCACAAGATATATAATTAAATCATCACCAAAGGATTTTGCAATCTGTGATCTCTTACTCGATTGATTTAATTTTATTGTGTTCCTCCTCTGGGACACCTCTCAATGGTGAACTCGCTAGTTGTGATCGATCATGACAAATTTCAAAAGAGATCCTAGCAGTGCTATGTGCATATTGTTTCATAGGAAAAATATTCTCAAAAAATTTTGCATCCGAGATTCCTATAATAGTAATCAACATGCATATCAGGTTCCCTCAGATTTAACTACTAAAAATCTATATGCAATGCTTCGAATGAGCATAGCCTAGGAAGACACAATCCACTGTCTTTGGTCCCAGCTTGCGGTTTCTTGGTAATTGAAACATTGACCTTTGTCAAACATTCCCAAGTAAGCAAGTATGAAAGTGATGGTTTTTCTCCCAACCCACTCCTCATAAGGGGTTTTCTCTTTATTCTTGTTTGGAACGCGATTTAGGACATGACATGAAGTCAATAGAGCCCCCCCCCCCCCCCACACCATGCCTTAGATAAACTGGATGTGTCTAACATGGCATTCACCAAGTCACACAATGTGCGGTTTTTCCTCTCGGCTATCCCGTTTGATTGGGGTGAATAGGGAGGCATCCTCTCATTTATAGTACCGTGTTCTGCATAAAAATCATCAAATATTTGGGAAAATACTCGTCACCACGATCTGACCTAAGACATTTGATCTTTCTCTCTAATTGAGTTTCTACTTCAGATTTATAGATTTTAAAGTAGTCTAAAGCTTCATCTTTAGTTTGCAACAAGTAAACATAGCAGAATCTAGTAGAAGCGTCTATTAATGTCATAAAGTATTTCTTTCCACCTTTTGTCAACACACCATTCATCTTGCATAGATCAGAATGTATGAGTTCTAATGGTGCCAAGTTTCTCTCCTCGGTTGCCTTGTGGGGCTTTCGAGGTTGCTTTGATTGCACACAACTATGGCACTTAGAACTTTTGACAATGGTGAATTCCGGAATTATTTGAGACAAGATAGTCGATTCATTAAACCAAAATTAACGTGACATAAACGAGAATGTCAAACACTTGCATCATCATAAATACTGCCACAAATATGGTTCACTGACTTATTATTAAACTCCAAAAGAGAAAAGCGGAACAAGCCTCCGCATTCATAGCCTTTACCAATTAATTGTCCATGCCTGGACACAACTATTTTATTGGACTCTAAAACTACTTTAAACCCATCTCTGCATAGAAGGGTACTGCTAACAAGATTCTTGTTCATAGTATGGACATGATGCACGTTCTTCAGCGGACAATCTTTCCCGAAGTGAACTTCAGATTGACCGTGCCAACACAACAAACAGAAGCATGTGACCCATTCTCCATTAGGATGGTGGAATCCCGGATGAACTGGTAAGAAGTAAACATGGACATGTCAGAACATACATTAACATTAGCGCCCGTATCAAACCACCAAGATTGTATTTGAGAAACAGATAGAACAATAAAAGAATTATCGTACTCATCTACATTGCTAGACGTCACAATGTTGATATTCTTTTTCCCTCTGCGGTCTGCCCTCTCAGGACAGTCCTTGGAAATATGTCTCTGCTCCCCACAAGTGTAGCAGCAGTCATCATTGACTTTGTTGACTTATTCTTCTTCTTGAAAGTAGTAGTTTTGTTTGGCTTGAATTGAGACTTATTGTTCCCTTTGTTATTGACATTGGGTTTCTGCACCATATTAGCATTAGCTCTAGATTGACCCTCACCTCCTTTCTGAGTAGCATCCTTAGCCCGAGCTTACTCCTTGACATCAAGAGATGTTATTAGATTTTCAACTGATATTTCTTGTCTCTTGTATTTGAGAGTTGTGGCAAAGTTCCTCCATGAAGGAGGTAACTTTGCAATAATGCACGCATCCATAAACTTATCGGGTAAAGGACAATTAAGGGGGTTGGGCTCTCTCGCGAGGCACTGTATTTCATGAGCTTGTTCAACTACGGGGCAGTTGTTAACCATCTTGTAATCATGAAAATTCTCCATGATATACAGCTCACCGTCTGCATCGGTTGCACCATACTTAGCGTTAAGTGCATCCTAGAGCTCCTTACCATCTGTGACTGTTAGATAAACATCAAAGAGTTTGTTGTTAAAAACACTTAAGATACATCCTCTTAGGGCAAAATTGGCTTCCTCGAACTTCATATGTTCTTCAACACACAAAGGACCTTGAGGCCTACCCTCGGTTACCCAAAAGATCTTAAGTGACTGGAGTCAGAGCGTGGCCTTAACTTGCCACCTCTTAAAGTGCACGCCAGAAAATTTCTTCGGGCTTAGTGAACCGACTAAAGTCATCATGTTCAACTCAGGAAATTGCCTAATAAGGTTTTTGGATTGTTAGAAACATGAGGCAATTTACTAAATGATTTCGGAAAAGCACACAAAAAACAACAGCTATTAACATCGGCAGATAGACGGGATGTGTAATATTGCGTACCGATTTGAAGCCGAAGGAACTGCTGCAGATCTGACCGCGAACAGTCATTGCACACGTTCGTGTCGATGTTGGGCAGCAGTGCCCGATCTCCTCGGTAGACGACCCGTGTTGAAGAACGCGAGCAGTCGTGCGGAGCGCTTCCCAAAACCCTTATTCGCCCTCTCCCGGTGCAGGATCGCAAGGGCGAGCAGTTCCGGAGACCTGCTCTCCCGATCGTCGGTGCACGCCGGCGCTCGGGATGGAGTAGACTAGAAGGCGATGCAAGAAACGCGAACGTGGGAACAATTTGATCGTGGGATAATCCGTCCTACACCCGCACGCCCGTATTTATAGAGTCCTACAGAGGCGGTTCGGTTGCAATTCGGAGGATTCGCATCCGATCTGACTCTGCAGTCGTAGACGCGTCCGTCTCCAACGACTTAGACTCGGTCTTGGAAGCCCCAAAAATTCAGAAGCCCAAATCCCAATTTAACTTTCTTCAAAAATATAAAATTTGGTCTCAGCTCGAGGCTCGAATTCACACGAACACGCGCGCGCGTGTGCGGGACGGGGCGGGGCGTGGTATGGCGAGGCGAGCGAGCGAAGAGGAGGAGGAGCGTGCGTGGGCCACCTTTCTCTTCTCCTCTTCTCTCTCACACAAAGAGTGGAAGAACAACCTCCCTTTTTATGTAGGGGTTGCTACACTTCCACTTTCCATGTGGGACTAAATATTTAGCACCACCCTCTCTTACACTAATGGGCCTTTCAAATTTATTGGAATTAATCTGAAATAAATATTGTGCCTAGCTCATTTATTCCAACACAAGTCAGGGTTCTGCATCCACGCGACGAACCCAAAAATGTGTACACACCGGCGAAGAATTGACTCCTCCAACATGTGGTCAAACATAAAAACGTCGCTGAGAACTTGGCGCACACTGTCGGCAGACCAAGCGTGAAGTGGCAAATTTTCGATAAATATCGTTGTTTGGTATGGCCAACTTATGACCTTGGCCGGATACAATGTCGGTCCTGAATTTTCGGGGGTCCGGGGCGAACAAAAAATTGAGTCCCACGTTAATTATAAATATATTTTTTATCAATTATAACTATATTATAAAATCGTAACTCCACTAAAATTTTTACAGTAATAAATTTAAAATACAATTCTACAAATTGGAAACAAAACTATTAATAATTGAAACTTCTCTAATTGTGTAAATATAACATTATATTGAGTATTTATCTGGAATTAAGCGAAAGAGGTCTTAGCTTCGTGGTCAAATACTCTGAGTAGCACTCCTCAAGTCTTGGGTTTAACTCTCGATGGGAGTGAATTTCAAGTTGTTAAAAAAAAGTTGCTCTGGGTTCGGTTACGCTTCCACCAAGATTTGCGCAGGGAAGGGTGCTCCGACGACGCCTGCACCAAGATTTTGCCACCCCGTTCTCATTTGGCACTCTTTTCAGGTCGTTCTTTCCTCCTCCAGATTCAGATGACCGATGGACATACGATATATTTGTGTGCGTTTTCTTATAAGATGTGGTTGTGTCTGTAATAATACAGGGTTTCATACGTTGTAGAGGCCGAAATGTATTTCCATTATCTAAAAAAATTAACTAGAATTATGTCTATGATTTTATACTATCACTCAATTAAGTTCAGTTTAGTACACTGTTAGATGAGAGAAAATAAACGAGAGAAAATAAGTTAGTCAAATAGTATATGTAGATTAATCGATGCATAAGGATTCATAGCTGAAATCAGGCATATAAAGACATGAGCTATGAAGCAATGGTATGAAACCTGGAGCATTGAGAAGTTTAGCACGTCATGGTTGCAACAAGTGACAGACGACAATACGAGATCGGTCCAGGAGAATACGCAAGGCGAAAACATAGAGCAACTCTATCCGAGTAGCTTGGCATGGTCAACACGAGCAACTTATCAGCATGCCTAATAGAAGTCAAATTCACTGCCCGTAACTATTATTCTTTGTTTATTAAAGATATGAGTTCGACCGTATTTGCTTTTGTAATTCCGTGACTTGGTGATATCTACTAGCTGAATCTAGATGGGGGCCGAGACCCGGGGCGGTCGCCCCTTGGGCACTGCCCCAGGGCCGGCCCTGGCCGGATAGGAGTTCCAGGGAGCAATGGTGTAGCACTCGCTGTCGATGTAGACGATGCCAAGGCGAAGCGCGCGCTCCCGTAGCTCCAGCAGATCGAAGCGCACAAGCAGTGCCTCGGGGCTGAGCAGGGAATTGGTGATTGTGTGATGCGGGATACGAAGCTGGTGGTAGAGGGATTCCGAAGCCGCCCCAGGGTTTGCATGGCGGTTGTGCCCATCCGGCAGCAACACAGAGGTGTGTAGATGGAGCCTGTTCAGATCACAAGCCATAGCACCTCCGACGACGACTGAAGCCTGGCCATCCATAGGTCGTGACTCATGGTGACCCGGCAGATAGGGAGCAGGAGGGCAGAGGGATGGCACTATCGGCTTTGTTGGCAGTGACGAGAATGAAAGTCGGCTTTGGATATCAGGCTTGGGGAGGAGAAGGCGGGGGTGTATGGGTCGGCGCCCGTCAAGGCCTGGAGGCATGGAACAACTTTTCGCAAGGTGATCAAATGCCAGGCAGCAGTAGCAGCGGGAAGGCTCGCGGGAACCTGAGATGGTGTGGTCAGTTGCGAGGTATCGAAAGCAGCAGCCTTGGAAGACAAAATTAGAATTATGCTATCTTCAACATTGGGTTTCGCCAAAATGCTACTCCCAACGTGCAACACACCAAAATACCATCATAATAGAGCTGACTTTGCTCGTTTACTATTCAGATGCTACGTCTAACACTAATGAGATTGTTTAACACTAAAACACTCTATATTGGACCAAAATACCCTCATGTTATATTTTTCTTTCAATCACTTTCTCATATGTTTTTAACATAGAAAAATATAGAAAATAGAAATAAATTAAGAAATAGAGAAAATATTTTTAAAATAGGATAAAATTACCTAAAATTAGAAAAAAAATCAAGAATATGAAAAAATAAAAATATGGAAAAAGGTAAAATTAGAAGAAGAAAAAATAGGCAAAATATACAGAAAATAGGAATAAGTAAAATATTAGGAAAAATTATTTAGAATATAACAGAATTACTGTAAATGAGGAAAATTTATTTTAGGATAGGAAAAAATTTCCAAAATATGAAAAATAGGCGAAATTAGGAAAAAATATTAAAAAATAATATAAATATAAGAAAAATTGGATAAATATAGGAAAAAATTGGAATAATATAGGAAATTCTTAAAAAATATAGGAAAAATTGGAAAAATTAAATTTAACAAATGAGAGATTTAAAAGATAAATTTAATACATATACGATAAAATTGGCATGTCACATACATAAACAAGTAATAGTAATAAAGTTTACATTTCACAAGTTATACTCAATAAAACTCATAAGTCATATGTTATAAGTCGTACACAATAAAATTCACATGTCAAATGTTACAAGTCACACTATCTTTTCGAGAAAGGATTGTCAAAAAACATCTCTTAATCCCCCGTTGTAACCAAGGCATTACGGAGGATTAGCGTAGAAATAGTCCTCTTCCTTAGGCTGGTCAGGGATGTCTTCTTTTCGGCAGGTTGGCCCAAGCGGTTCTGGTGTGCCTCCTTCACGGCAACTGAGAATTGATCCGAGGACAGTGCACCTCCTTAGAAAAGTTCTAAGAGTTCAACAAGCTTCTTTCCGTCCAATATGACAGTCTTGCGAAAGCCCGTATACCTAAAATGGATAAGAAAAGATGTTCATGAACACCGCGGAAGTGTTTATGAAATTATGAAAGCAGAGACACCTTTTTCAACAGAAGAATTCAATGTCCAGACAAACTCAACTTTCTCGAATGTACCATAAAGACAAAGACCAAGTGAATATTTCAGCTGATTCTGAATATAAAAACATCGCTAGCTAGAGAAACCATGTAGTCCAGTGCTGCCATCTGGGTAGAATGGTTCTGGAACGGCCGTAATTCATCAGGGGATAGAAGTTTCTCCTTCCTCACCTAATATACCTTAAAAATAAGCAAATTAGCACTTACGTTAAAGATCTCCAGGAATATGAAAATGGCAGGCAAAGTGCTCACTAGTCTAGGATATGCATCCTTCAAAGCAGTCAAACTCTTTTCACCACCATAGATTTCACCAGAAGCAATGCAATATATATCATTGTGTCCTTTGTAAATTCTAGAGCTTTAAGAACTAGGGTAATTTCCTCTGGTGTGAGGGGGCGAAGTCCCTGAAGCCTCTTAACTTCAGAATCGATCTCCTTTTCTTTCCACCATGGATACGGATATCTACTGTAAGGACATGATAAGTTAAAATTTATGAAGCATCAAAGCAGCACAAAGCATAGGTAACAATGAAAAACATCTACCTCATTCTAGGGAGCTCCTCAGTTTCTTCACCAAAACAACCATGTGTACAGCCTAAAAAGGAGAGCATATCCATTTCATACCGTAAGTAAAGCACGACGAATTGCCCACTTTTCAGCGTGATTAACCAACCAAATACAACAAATTCATCTTCCGGTAAGGAACTTTAACCAGTGCGATTAACCAAACATGGCCATAAACTAAAAATGGAGGAGAAGAGACGAATACCGGCTGTGGGGCGGTGTCGGCTGCTGGCGGCGGGGATTCCGCCCGCAAGGGACTTCATGCGGCGGGACCGGGGCGGCGTTGGCCGGTGGCGAGGCCTCGGGAGGCGGAGCAACGGGCCGGTTCATCGGGGCGGAGTTACAGGACTCGGACGGTTGCGTCTTCAATCGATCGGCGTAGGGCGGCGCCCAGTGCAGCATGGGGCGGCAGCCGCGGCGTCGTCGGGCGGCGGCGCTGATGGCAGCATCGAGCGGCGGCGACGTAAGGGAGCGGCAGCGGCTGTGGAGTCAAACCGATGGATAGAGAAAGAAATTAGGGATTGAAAGAAGAAACATAGCATAAGGGCATTTTAGTAGGGAATTTTAGTCCATTTACATTTATTTTAGTGTCAAGAAACTCTATCAGTCTTAAAATAGCATCTTGATAGCCAACGAACAAACTCGACTCTATTATCATAGTATTTTGGCGTGTTGCATATTGGAAGTAGCATTTTGACAAAACCCAATATTGAAGATAGTAGAATTTCAATTGCCTCGCCTCAGAAAGCCTTTTGAAACTCCAATGCCGGTCCTGAATTTTCGGGGGTCCGGGGCGAAAAAAAATTGAGGCCCGCGTTAATTATAAATATATTTTTTATCAATTATAACTATATTATAAAATCGTAATTCCACTAAAAGTTTTACAATAATAAATTTAAAATACAATTCTACAAATTGGAAACAAAACTATCAATGATTGAAACTTCTCTAATTGTGTAAATATATTGAGTATTTATCTGGAATTAAGCGAAAGAGGTCTTAGCTTCGTGGTCAAATACTCTGAGTAGCACTCCTCAAGTCTTGGGTTTAACTCTCGATGGGAGTGAATTTCAAGTTGTTAAAAAAAGTTGCTCTGGGTTCGGTTACGCTTCCACCAAGATTTGCACAGGGAAGGGGGGCTCCGACGACGCCTGCGTCAAGATTTTGCCACCCCTTTCTCATTTGGCACTCTTTTCAGGTCGTTCTTTCCTCCTCCAGATTTAGATGACCGATAGACATACGATATATTTGTGTGTGTTTTCTTATAAGATGTGGTTGTGTCTGTAATAATACAGGGTTTCATACGTTGTAGAGGCCGAAATGTATTTCCATTATCTAAAAAAATTAACTAGAATTATGTCTATGATTTTATACTATCACTCAATTAAGTTCAGTTTAGTACACTGTTAGATGAGAGAAAATAAATAAGAGAAAATAAGTTAGTCAAATAGTATATGTAGATTAATCGATGCATAAGGATTCATAGCCGAAATCAGGCATATAAAGACATGAGCTATGAAGCAATGGTATGAAACCTGGAGCATTGAGAAGTTTAGCACGTCATGGTTGCAACAAGTGACAGACGACAATACGAGATCGGTCCAGGAGAATACGCAAGGCGGAAACATAGAGCAACTCTATCCGAGTAGCTTGGCATGGTCAACACGAGCAACTTATCAGCATGCCTAATAGAAGTCAAATTCACTGCCCCGTAACTATTATTCTTTGTTCATTAAAGATATCAGTTCGACCGTATTTGCTTTTGTAATTCCGTGATTTGGTGATATCTACTGGTTGAATCTAGATGGGGGCTCTTAATTTTCAGGGGCCCGAGGCACTGCCCCAGAGCCGGCCCTGTGCTCGAGGGAGAGAGGGGGCTTGTCCTGAGCGAGCGCACGTCGCCTAGGGTGGACGGCTTTCCACCTGTCATGATGGACCGTCCCATCCGGAGCAGTGGGCCGTGGCGCAAACTGAGGAGGCGCGGTAGGAAGCTGACCATCAGCCACCACGATCTTTGACTTTAAACGCAGCGCACGCGCCACAACCTCAGAACTGTTGACAGGAGAGGTGCCTCCCAGCAAGACAGTAAATATCGGGCGCGGAGCAGCCGGGATGTGAGAGCCATGCTCCACCGAAGCAGCAGTGGGAGCTAGCCCAGACGTGCATAGCGGCATGGAGTCGCCGCGCGAGGTGCGCAACCCGAGGGGACGTACGAATGAGAGCAATTGGTTCGGGGACGCCCGTGCCAGCGATCGGGAACTTGTTGGAGCAGAGTCAGCAGGCTAAGCTTGAGGCAGTCCCAGCGAGACTTTGGACTGCGCCGAAATCCCTACGGGAAGGCCACCGCAGGAGTCCCCCAGGGTCATGATCATCAACTCCGAGGACATGAGAGATGGGGTGGGTCGCGAGGCAGCTTATTGGGAGTCAACGGGCGCAACAAAATTAGTAGGAGTTGAATCCTCTTCATCCGAGTCACCCACATCAGCAAGGATGATCGGGAGAAGGGAGAACGCCCCTTCATCTACGTCAGAGGAGATGGAGGATCCAACAATCGGGGTGTAGAGGGATAAGAAGGGGGTGACTGAGTAGGACGACGGTGTCGGTATCCTGCATACCGGATACCCCATGATACCACAAGAAGTGCAAGGGAGTTCCACCTGTCAAATTTGAAGACCTCCGTATGTCCCACGTGTCACACGGCACTGGACCCACCTTCTTCATATGGGTAGCTCCGACACTACCACGTGTAATATAAGACCGGAGCCAAACCCCCTACATACGTGAGATCCATACTTGACACGTGTGCAGTGACCCTGGACCTAACCCCAGTAGAAGGAAACTCCGGTGCCTCCACGTGTATAGCAGCTTCGGACCTACCTCCCCGCGAGGAAAAGCTCTAGAGCCGCCACATGTCGAGCCTCTGTACCTACGCTACCAACGGGAGTACAGACGGATCTCCAACGGCATAAGCATTCAAGGGACACTTATTGTTACAGTTACAAGGTTTGATTATGTGCCATTAATGCAATATTAATGGTGCACTATAAGTGGACTCTTAATACTGATAATGCCACCATGAAGGCGCGTTATCACACTATTAGGGTGCTTAAACACACATAATTGTGTTTAAGACAATAATAATCGCTGGAGCCACATGTTGGTCCAGGTAACTCATGTAACAACCATTACTTGGTCTATAAAAGGGATGCGTTGCACGGTACACAACAGACAAACTCATACGCACGCAAGGACTAGCAAATCTCCAATACAACAACACACACTCTGTGGAGTAGGATATTATGCTCAGGCGGCCCGAACCACGTAAATCATCTCTATCATCATCTTGTCTAAGACCTCTTCGCGCCCAAACAGATATAAGAACCTCCGCGGGCTATAATTTAGTAGTACCGGGGGAAGTGTCGTTCGTACGCTTTAACATTTGGCGCGCCAGGTAGGGGTCGAACCTACGGCCTTCTGCTTACGAAACAGAATGCACGCTATCACCAAGCGCTCCGACACTATTATCAAAGGCATGTGCACAACCGACAACTCTAAGAAGGCGATCTCGTACTGCGGAAAATACTAACTCGCGAAGGGATGAACAAACTTTCCCCTAGCTGGGAAGGTCCTGACGAGGACATCACTCGTATGCATATACACAACACTCTATTCAACTTACAAGATGCAATCAATAGGATTCACACACACCAATTAATTTCAGAGGTGAGCTCATTCTTATATGTTTCCTTATATATTTTTGAGAATAGATTGCTACCTAATGACTTAATTGTGATTAAGATCCATAGAGAAGTTAAATGAGTAATTGGATAAAGATTTAGGGGCGTGGAGGACCAGAGGATACGTTCAAAGAGGATGGAAACCGACCCCAACTCAAAATCGTGTCCAACTCGGAGTCCAAGAGCAGTACACACTAAAACGGACGCCTAGGATGCATACAAACTCCGTTTTGGACGTTCTACATATGCACGGAAAGGGGAGAGGATAACGTTTCCAATGGCACTGGTCCCATGTCAAAATTACATCGGAGTCGAAGGCAATCGTCGAAACATAATCGAGTTCAGAATCTGCCAGGGTGATGCGCCATCGTATTGGGCCATTGGGCCTTGTATCAAATCTAAGTACATTATTTTCGTGTCTTAGGATTAGGTCACGACCCCAACACCCCCTTGGACGTCCTCCCACCTATATATACTCTATAGTAGCCGCCATAAACAATTGGGTTTTGCTTAGATTAATAATATCACCGTTCTACGGTTTGTGAAACCCCAACTTCGCGATTTCAGATCGTGTCTTCTATGTTCTTGCTTGTGTTCTTGGTTGCACTTGCAGGGATTAGCCTTCTTAGCGAGGTCAATCGTGTGAAGCACGGTTGATAACCAAAGGAGTGGTGGTGTAGTGATTGCAGGGGTTGTTCGTGTTCTACTCGAGAGCCTCGGATCATCAACGTCGAGATCTCCAAATCAATCGACTTATCCTTACCTATCGGGAGATCGGGCCTAAACCTTTTCTTATCAATTGGTATTAGATTTCCAGGTTGCCCGTTAGGTAATTCATCTATCCTTTCATTTATTTAATTTTCATACCTAGAGTCCACAAAAAGGCCACAAAAAACATGTAGTTTCATAGACCTATTCATCACTTTGTCCAAACCACCATTGAGCCTTTGCAACTTTGTTATTCATTTTGGTTTTATTGAGTGTGTGTCCGTGGTTGAGTCATATTGCTGGTTTAGAAAATGTTTTTTTGTCTTAGTTTGAGTTTTGCTTTGTGTTGATTCATCCTTTTGAATCACTTCATCACATCCAAATTAGATTTATCTCTGTCCAGTTAGGTATTTTCCTCATATCTCACTCATACGAACTCGGATTTTTGTGTTCTTGTACTTTATGGAAATCTTAAGAAGTTCTCTACAAATTTCGTATTCATAGAATTCCCAGAAAACGAAGCTATCATGGTGAAAAGAGCATTAGATTTGAATCTGTTCTCGACCTAGAAATTCTGAACAGTCTGTATTTCGGGGGCAATATCTCCTATTGTTCTTTTCCAAAATAGTTCCTCCATGTATTGAAATTAAAGAGGAGATATATATCTACAATCTTGCTGTTGTTAGTGTTTCTTTTTGGAGCCTCTAAGTGTGCATATTTGTCCTTGGAAGATTAAGCAGAAAATCTGCAATAGACACACAAGATATCTTTGATTACTTTTTATTGTGTTCTTCTTTTGCAGCACATTCTGAGAAAAGGAAGAAAAAATGAAAAGGCAAGTGCAAAACAAGATACAAAAGCCGCACAAAAAAAATAAGAGGAGAAAAAAACAACAACAAAAAAAACAGAAGTGCTTGCATCCTTTGTGTCATCTAATTTTGTCTTCATGTCTTGCTTGCTTGAACTACTAGGAATACATTTAGGCCAGCAACATTGACAAGTACTTTGTACACTTATTCAACTTTACTATCTGATTTTCATTGTTGCTAATCCTTGCTACATATAAAGTGTCATCCTAGCTACATCTTACTCTTGAGTAGAATCGATACACCTTTGCAATCATCCCACGCTTCATTGGTTTCTTCATACCATCCACCATTTGCCACCTACAGTGTCAGTAAAAACACTTGTAAGAGCGTGGTAAGACGCTTGAGAGTGTGTGATTCCACTTCCACTTTACCATTATACTTTGTAGTTGATAGGGATAACATATTTTTTGTTGTGTTTTGTTTGCTACTAACAATGTCAGGTAAAAGCAATAATCATGCATTATATGTTGAGATGATTGACATGATGAAGACGGCGATGGAGTTGCTCACTAAAAATTAAACATCAACCAAGGATTCACATTACATTCAGACCACCTTTAGAACACCTTCCACAAGAAATAATTACATTCTCCCATCTCTTCCTTCTTATGATGGTTTTGATTACGATGAATATATTGCTTGGGAAATAGAGTTGGATAAAATTTTTGGACAAGGGCATATGTGTGAGAGGAGAAATATTAGAAATATTGCTAGTGCGTTAGTTGATTGTGCATTAACTTGGTGGGACAACCTAAGCGATATAGAAAAACCTCGAACATGGAAAGATATGAAAATTCTTATGCGAGAAACTTTTGCTAATGTATCTAATTGCAAAGATGAAGTACATGAACTTAAGAAGAATTTTCTTGTTGTACCTCCTCCTTTGCCTAACCTTTTGCAGAAACATGAACAAATAAATATTGATGCAACTGAGAGTGAGGTGTTGAACATCTCTTCTGAATTTTTTAATGAATCAACTCATAATGCATTTGAATTTCTTGCTGAAAATAAGAGTAGTGTTAATGGACAATGCTCTACAGTTAACCAAGGTATGGCATTTTCAGATGTGCTGAATTTTTCTACCAATCATGCTATCGATAAACAGCAACAAGATGGACCTTTTCATAATACACCTTTACCACTAGTTGATTTTCCTACTGATTCTTACAACAAAAATGAGTTGTGTACTGATAATTATATTGTACATATGCTAGAACAACCAAATGAATTTGATACTCTATCACTCACTTGTGCTGAAATTAAGCATTTGATTCCAACTACATGTGAAAGGGATGAGCTAAAATTATTGTCTTATCTAAATACTTTCGGTTATATTGAATTTGACACTCTTTGTGATCTAGGTACCATAGAGAAGATAATATTTTCTCAATCTGAATTGTCTTTGTTAAGTAGAAATATTTTCCATGCTATAGGCAAATATGAACATAGTGGTATGTTTATGGTGCATAAAGTTTACATATGTTCAAGTGAGGAAGCTCCTTTTGTGCTGCAACAACATGGTCAAGTAAATGAATGTACTAACGCTACTAATGTCTTGTCAAGTTTTTCTAGTATTTATTCCTTGCAGCAGGGACAACAAAAGCATTATTCACTGTGGTTGTGCATTATGGACAACACTCATTCTACCCCCAAAGCAATCTGGACATACGAGCAAGCCGAGGACGACTTATCATCAAGAAGGGGAGAATGATGAGATCATGCACATTATAAATGCACATGCAAATATTATACAATGTTTATTTGTTTGGGATCCTATCTCAAGTGAATGTGCGCTCTTATTTGATGGACAAGATCAAGATGGTGCACTAAGTCGTCCACCACCTTGGCCTCCTCCTTTCATACATACAAGAATAATTGATGGTGTTGCACATTTGGATCAACACATGAGAGAAGATGAACTTGAGTCGAGGACGACTCCAATTCAAGAAGGGGAGGATGACGAGGACATCACTCCTATGCATATACACAACACTCTATTCAACATACAAGATGCAATCAATAGGATTCATACACACCAATTAATTTCAGAGGTGAGCTCATTCTTATATGTTTTCTTATATATTTTTGAGAATAGATTGCTACCTAATGACTTAATTATGATTATGATCCATAGAGAAGTTAAAGGAGTAATTGGAGAAAGATTTAGGGGCGTGGAGGACCAGAGGATACGTTCAAAGAGGATGGAAACTGACCCCAACTCAAAATCGTGTCCAACTCAGAGTCCAGGAGCAGTACGCACTAAAACGGACGCCTAGGATGAATACGAACTCCGTTTTGGAAGTTCTACATTTGCACGGAAAGGGGAGAGGATAACCATTCCAATGGCGCTGGTCCCATGTCAAAATTACATCGGAGTGGATGGCAATCGTCAAAACATAATCGAGTTCAGAATCTGTCAGGGAGCCACCGTATTGGGCCATTGGGCCTTGTATCAAGTCTAAGTACATTATTTTCGTGTCTTAGGGTTAGGTCACGACCCCAACACCCCCTTGGACGTCCTCCCACCTATATATACTCCATAGTATCCACCATAAACGATTGAGTTTTGCTTAGATGAATAATATCGTCGTTCTACGGTTTGTGAAACCCCAACTTCGCGATTTCAGATTGTGTCTTCTATGTTCTTGCTTGTGTTCTCGGTTGCACTTGCAGGGATTATCCTTCTTGGCGAGTTCAATCGTGTGAAGCACGGTTGATAACTAACGGAGCGGTGGTGTAGTGATTGCATGGGTTGTTCGTGTTCTACTCGAGAGCCTCGGATCATCAATGTCGTGATCTCCACATCAATCGACTTATCCTTACCTATCGGAAGATCGGGCCTAAACCTTTTCTTATCAATTGGTATCAGATTTCCAGGTTGCTCGTTAGGTACTTCATCTATCCTTTCATTTATTTAATTTTTATACCTAGAGTCCACAAAAAGGCCACAAAAAACATGTAGTTTCATAGATCTATTCAACACTTTGTCCAAACCACCATTGAGCCTTTGCAACTTTGTTATTCATTTTGGTTTTATTGATTTTGTGTCCGTGGTTGAGTCATATTGCTGGTTTAGAAAGTGTTTTTTGTCTTAGTTTGAGTTTTGCATTGTGTTGATTCATCCTTTTGAATCACGTCATCACATCCAAATTAGATTCATCTCTGTCCAGTTCAGTATTTTCCTCATATCTCACTCATACTAACTCGGATTTTGGTGTTCTTGTACTTTATGGAAATCTTAAGAAGTTCTCTACAAATTTCGTATTCATAGCATTCCCAGAAAACGAAGCTATCATGGTGAAAAGTGCATTAGATTTGAATCTATTCTCGACCTAGAAATTCTGAACAGTCTGTATTTCGGGGGCATATCTCCTATTGTTCTTTTCCAAAATATGTCTTCCATATATTGAAATTAAAGAGGAGAGATATATCTACAATCTTGCTGTTGTTAGTTTTTCTATTTGGAGCCTCTAAATGTGCATATTTGTCCTTGGAAGGTTGAGCAGAAAATCTGCAATAGACACACAAGATATCTTTGATTACTTTTTATTGTGTTCTTCTTTTGCAGCACATTCTGAGAAAAGAAAGAAAAAAAGAAAAAGGCAAGTGCAAAACAAGATACAAAAGTCGCACAAAAAATAAGAGGAGAAAAAAACAACAACAAAACAATTAGATTTTGCTTAGATTAATAATATCGTCGTTCTACGGTTTGTGAAACCCCAACTTCGTAATTTCATATCGTGTCTTCTATGTTCTTGCTTGTGTTCTCGGTTGCACTTGCATGGATTAGCCTTCTTGGCGAGGTCAATCGTGTGAAGCACGGTTGATAACCAACAGAGCGGTGGTGTAGTGATTGCAGGGGCTATTCGTGTTCTACTCGAGAGCCTCGGATCATCAACGTCGAGATCTCCACATCAATCGACTTATCCTTACCTATCAGAAGATCGGGCCTAAACCTTTTCTTATCAAGTCCCTTCCGTGTGATCAAAGTATCTCGTCCCGGATGCGTTCGCTTGACAACTGAGGATGGGACTCCGCTTCCTAATCCTTGGAACATTGAGCACCTCCATAAGTATTATGCTTAGAATCATGGAGGTGAGTCTGTAATTACACACAGTGTATGTTATAGAGTCAATATATAAAGAAACAGGTAGGTCCTCCAGGAAAACATCTGGACCCCCCCCCTCTGGGAGGGTCCGGGAAGTTCAAGCAACACATGACACAGTCACGACACTAAAAGTGTAGCTGCCTGCCCCGGGCTAGTACAAGATGTATAGCACACTTAGCTTGGTCATGTACCGTAAGTGTGTCCTTGTCTCCCCTGTAATCCGGACCTATAATGAAAGACACTGTTGTGTGAAAACAGACTCCAGGTGCATTTATTTTTGTACAAGGCTCGGTCTTTTGAATTATTATTTTTATCCTTCTTGTCTATAAGGAAGTTGTACAATTCTTTTTAAGTTTTAGTCCAAGTTATTCATATGTGTTATAAGCTATATTGTTTATCTCTTTGGATCTTAACATTGGTGCATAGTCTACTTGCCTAACCGCCAAGCCAACATAGATCCGGAGTTTGCTATCGACTTAGCATGGTCTTGCACCCTAAGTACGCCACTCTACCTACATCCCGACAGGCCTGAGTAGGGTGAGTACTAAAAAAGCATGCGGATCTGGAAATATTACATCAATATGCTTATTATCATATCGAATTTTTTCGTATATAAAACTCAAATAAGAACAATAAGTCACAAACAATTTATAGATAAGAGGACGAGTTTTAATTTTTTTTCTTGTCTTTAATTTACTGGAAAAACCAAAAAAAAACCAGCGATGGTGGACGATGCCGAAGGGGGCCTGCCGTCGACGTTTTAGGACATTGAAAGTGGGCTCCGCTAGAGCTAACAAGCTCCGGCAACTCCCATGAGGGACGGATGTTGACACAAAGTATAATTCAAGTGAAGATGGCATAACCACCCAAGGGGATCGCCATCAACATTATCTACGATTGACAGTGGATGTCATCAGACATATCAAGCTCCGACAACCCTAGGGGGCCCGCCAACGATGCTCTACGTGTTGACAGTGGGTGTCGTCGGACCTATCAAGCTCCAACAACCCCAGGGGGCCTGTCGTCGATGTTCTACGCATTTACAATGGGTGCCGTCGGACCTACCAAGCTCTGACAACCCCAGGGGACCTACAGTCGACGTTCTACGCGTTGACAGTAGGTGCCGTCGGACCTACCAAGCTCCTACAACCCCAGGGGACCCGCTGTCGGCGCTACAAAAGCTCCCTGGAGAAGTCGGAAATAAACTTCAGACCTAAAAGCTACAAGTTCGAAGTGTCCAAGTCATCAACACATCGTCAAATCCTTTTGGTTCATGTTCGCAATCAAATTGTGTACATCTACCAGGAGACAAACAAGATAAAGGACAATGTATTGAAGACAAGGACAATAGACAAGGACAACAAAATGGAATTCATTGCAGAAATAGTGGATTTCATTCATTCAAAGTACTGGATTACAAAATGAGGGTTACAGCAAAAGACAAAAAGGAAAAGGTCCTAACTACTGGAGGATCTAAGTCTTGCGGAGAAATGAGGCAACTTTCTTAGCAGCTTCTTGGACGCTAGCCTTGCCGGCATCCTCGTCTTCGACAATGAGTCCTTCAAGGACCGGATCAAGAGAAAATTGGGGGTCTCGACTTTTGTAACACACCAAGACATACTCGGCGACGTTCTTGGCCAAAGATTTTCCCTTTGTCTCCAGCTGATCGGCAATGACATCACCCATTGCATCGAGTTTGATGCCAGCAGAGCCAAGTGCCATCAGCGTATGGTCCAACTCTTTTGTTGGGTTCTCCTGTCGTACAGGACTGAAACCAAGAGGCACCAGACCGCACGCCCCAGGAAATCCCATACCAGCAGGGATTCAGTTGTCCTCGAGCTCCGTAACTCCTCCAGTGACCTCCGTGCGGCCGCTAGATCCAAACTTTCCCGACCGAGGAGCTCAACCGCTTTAGCATGTTGCTGCATACTCTCAGCTACTTTCGCAGTCGGCTAGCTCCGTCTCCTGGAGATGTATGCATTTTCGTTGTTCGGCCAGGTCCTTCTCCCTGCCTCTTACTTTCTCTTCTCTGGTGGCAACATCAGCTTCTCTTTTCGAGAGCTCCTGCCCCAGTTTCTAGTACTTTTCCTCCTCCTCCTTACTCCACAGATCAAACTTCTTAGAGCGATCTGCCAAATTTTGCTCAGCCAGAGTCAGCTTCTGACTGAGCTCCTCCTCTCTTTTCAAAACATCATCCTGCAGTTCCAGGAGCTTCTCTTCTCTTGCATCAAGGTCTGCTCGACGCTTCAGGAAACCTCATTTAATTCATTATGGTTGTCATGACGCTCGTCAACAGCATCACTCCTTTCCTTGGCATGCTCGAGAATCTCTCGAGAATTAGCATCGAGAGCCCTGATGGTGGCTTCTTTCTCCTCCAGCAATTTGCCCCAATATTCCAGCCGGGCCTATTCCTTCTCAACCCACTCCTTTTGGTCCGCAAGCCTTTTCTGCGCTAGCTTGGTCTCGAAGTGAAGTCTGTTGTGTCAGCGCCTCAAGGTGTGATGCTCTTCTTCGAGGACCTTGCTGTCGTGGTCGAAGGCGAGTTGGACTTTTCGGAGGCTTGAGCAGGTATTGACAATAGACAACGCCAAAGGAATAGGATTCGGACCTCCTGGGGTCACCTCCGCTGGTTCTAAGGGGTCTTCAAGAACAAAAATAGAGTCCCACACCACAAGCGTGGTTCCCGGAGCTTCTACGGCACTGAGGTCGCCCTTCGGGAGCCTTTCGGTAGCAGCTGAGGAAGAACCCACTGGGGGAACTTCTACCTCTGGGGCCGACATCAAAGGTCCTGCCGCAGAAACTTCAATTGCTGGCTCTACGGGTGGAGATCCTGCCGCTGCCTCTTCATGGTGTTTCGCCTCGGACATGGGCACCTCCGGAGTAATTACTTATGGGGCGGTTGATGGAGCTTCACCCAAAACCACTTCCACCACCGGCTCGAGCGCCAGTACATCTACCATCTCCGGCTCGGCAGCCGTAGCTTCAACAATTTCCGGCTCAAGGGCTGGAACTTGAAGTCCCAATGACTCAGTTGTCGAGGCATCAACGACCTCCAGCGCAGAGGCCAGAGCTTCTGGCACCACCGACTCACTTGTCGGCTCGGCAAAAACTTCTGGCATAGCGACCGGAGCCTCGGTCACCTCCGGTTCCGAAGCAAGAGCTTCCACCATCTCCGCGTCCAGCGCTAGAGCTTCAATTGTTGGTGCTGCCGCTACTAGAGCATCTTCATGTATGTCTCCCCCGTGGTCCAGCGCTACCACGAGAATCTCTAGCGTCGACTCTGGATCTAGATCCACGACAGCGGGTGCCCGAGCTGCCGTGACCTTAGCCACCACTTGAGGAGATGCGGGGGTTGGTGCTGGAGCTTCCGCCTGCACTGTTTTGACCAGTGCAACAGAGGCTGGAGCTTTAGACCCCGTCTTTGATGCTCTGCAGTAAAAAAATTGGAAGATTCAAAACATTACAAAAATAAGAATGGCAAATCAAGGTGAAAAAACAAAGCTTACCTTGGGAAGCCACCGCTCCAATCAGCATGGAACTTCTTTGCCGGAGGCTCAGAGCTAGAACGTGCTGTAGTTGGCACGATGGGAGCTTCGGAATGACGCCCGGAGCCCACCGCGTTGTCGGTGTTACCCCAGCCGAGGCCTTCCTTGGCTGGGAAGGACTACTGGGCCTGGAGCCCGTAGCTGGCGCCGGTACTGGAGTCAACTGTACGGAACTGGCACCTCTCGAGGACGCTTGCACCGGAGAGGTGTCGCCGCAGAAGATCTCCCTCACTGGGGAGAAGGGGCAGTTTTATATGAAGCAGACCTGACGGAGCTCCCATCAGCATGCCTCAGCTTCCTCTTCCGGCTGGAAGATTCAGCTGGCTCCTTGCCCTTGCCCTTGCCAACATCATCAACTTTTTGGCTCGGGGTAGGGTCTATCACCACCTCGGAAGCTCCAGGAATCACAACCCTGGAGGCCCTGCGCTTCTCCACCTCACTGAGGTCGTCTAGCGCTGGCATCTTCCTCTGGAGCTCCCTATTGATCTCTAGAATCATGTTTAGAGGCAGCAAAGCAGCCGGCGGAGCTAGGGCGTCATCGGTGATAGACCCGTGCTGAAATTTCTTGAGATGGAGCTTCAAAGCTTCGTCATCCAAGTTGGATTTCAAACTAGTTTCAATTCGGTCGTCATCCATCACACTGTTGAAAGCCCAGGCGAGCTTCTCCCTTCTCCTCAGAGGAGCCCACCTGTTCACCAAGAAATTTCCGAAGACCATCTAGGGGGTCACTCCACCCTCCACACATTCTTGGATTCTGGCCAGGATAGGCTTTAATGCATCCGACAGCTTCGGAACTACATTCCAGGCATCGGTGTCGACGTTGGGCAGTCTTTGGGGCAGCTCCAACCTGTCATGCTCCTCCACTGCAATGACGATCCAATCCTTCTTTCAGTCATCCCATTTGTCAGAGGGGAACGACTTCAGGTACTTGAAGGGGCAGTTCTTGTGCTTCACAAAGTAATAGAAGCCAAGCAACTCTATCCCCTTGCCAGTGGTATGGGTCGTGATGAAGGTCCGGAACAGTTCGATGTAGGGAGGCACGCCCACCCACATCTTGCAGAAGTGGATGAAAGTCGCCACCAGCAAGAGGGAGTGGGGGCCAAGATGATGTAGTTGAAGGTCGTAGAAGCCCAGCAGCATCAAGATGAAACTTGAAAAAGGTGGTATCAGTCCCACCATGGCGTACGCCGAGAAGTACACCATCTTGCCGTGGCGCTCCTTCTTGAAGGGGAGCTTGCCGGCACGAATCAAGTGGTTGAAGGAGTCGCTGGACCATCCTATGAAGGTCCAGACCTTCATCAGATTGTCCTTGCTCTGGATGCGGCTTTTGGGAAGACCTAACTTCATCGTGGCAAAGTGGAGTGAAAGAGGAGAAAGCTAGGCAATGTTTGGGAGGCTATGAGCGCGAGTTTGATCGAAAGCGTAAAGAGTCCTCAAACTGTGCGGACTTTCCTTCTTAAGTAAGCATCCACGACGCTTGGATGGAAACCACAACGAGATCAAGTCCACAATACAAAGAATCTACCCCGTCAATGACGAATGGGCCCAGGGCCACCCCAACGAAGAAGTTGAGGTTATTACCCCGGGCGAACCGTTGTCATGATGGGCGGCGGGAAGCCTGGGGGCGGCAGTCTGACAAGGCAATCGGAACCGATATGATTTTTGTATTGGGAACCGGTGACCTTCAATTGCGTGAGATCCGCACTCAAAGATCTCATCTGCCGCATTCAAAACAAGCCACAAGGCGATGGTTTAACCCCGAACCATCGCCTCAAAGGTACATCAAAAGACCTTTGAAGTTGCAGCACGGGAATCGAGGATGACCCCACCTCTAGTAGAATAACTTAACCCAAAGGATTTCTCCCAAAGGTGGGCCCGAGGGCCACTGTCGGTACCCTGCGTACCGGATACCCCATGATACCGCAAGAAGTGCAAGGGAGTTCTACCTGTCAAATTTGAAGACCCCCGTAGGTCCCACGTGTCACACGGCATTGGACCCACCTCCTTCATATGGGTAGCTCTGGCACTACCATGTGTAATACAAGACCGAAGCCAAACCCTCTACATAGGGGAGCTCCGTACTTGACACGTGTACAGTGACCATGGACCTAACCCCCAGTAGAAGGAAGCTCTGGTGCCTCTGTTGACGGTCCTTAAGTACCACATTTTGACCGTCAATTCACCTCATAATGTGCATAGAAGAAACACAAAACATAGTGGTAGGGTTATACACTAACCCAATTCCACAAGTGTTAGTGTTTATTTGTATGCAGGTGAATTATTACCCATAATTACAAAACATGCAGGAATGAATCCATGAAAATGGATTTCAACAAATCAGGCGATGACACGTGGCAACACATGGATCAAATGGCCCACAAACAGAAAAATACGAGGAGATCCAACGGTGTTGCACCCATATATATCAAGGGGGCCCACCTGGAAGCCACCTGGAGGAAGCACTCCCCGAGGGGAGCCTTGACCAGGTCGGTCGAACCAAGGGTTCGGCCGACCTCTTCCTGGCGCCAAAATCGGTCAAATGACACGTGTTGGCTCCTCCCAGGTCCCTGGAGTCAATGGTGACTTATTCGCACGTTAATTGTGGCGGGAAACGACCCTTCTCCACCTATAAATAGACCCCCTCACCTCACTTCTCACACACACCAAAAGTTGAGAATAGTGCTACACTCCAAAGGTTTAGAGTAGTCCTAGAGACTACCAAAGTAGAAGGAGAGTGTGGTGAAGAGTCTAGGAGAAGGAGGCTTAGGCTTGTCAAGTCCCTCTTCTACACTTGTACCCCTACAAAGGTTTTACTCAATCAAGTAAGCTTTTGTGAATTCAATACAAGTTTGATCTTTTATTCTTAGTAGTTTTCACAAGTAGTTACTTGTGGGTTCACTGCTTTAATTCATTAGAGGCTCTAGTTGTAGCTTTGTGTTCGAAACAACTAGAGTAGTGATTTAGAACGTAAGCGTTGTGCTTAGGTTATAAATCATCAGTGGATATCTCGTAGACCCACGGATTGAAGAGGTAGGGAGTAGGTGGTGACAGCCCTATCTGTCATTCGTAATCCTCCACGTTCGGCTATGCCATAGGCTCTTGGCAGAAGTCATCTTAGAATTGCTAGGAGTAAGCCCGTACCCGAAGCAAGTATCTACTGCAAACTACCTTGAATTAGGATCAATACTTTGAATTCCTCTCTGATCCTTGCCTACCAAACATCTTTGTGTCCTTGGGTGAGCTAGTTCGAAAGATTAGCACACACGTTCTTTGGATTCGATACCCTTGGGAATACTCCTTAAGGGGAAGTGCTACAACGGTATTTCTGTGCGCTTGCAGATAACTCTGTGGTGTTAAGAAATACCAACAAGCATTTCTAGCGCTATTGTCGGGGATGATTTGTTAGTATATCTTAGGAGCCGTCAACAAGCATTTCTGGCGCCGTTGCCGGGGAACGATTGCTGTTAATCTTCGAACCAAGATCACCCTCGTATCATATCCCCCTTATCTATCATCTTACCTTTCTTATTCTTACCTTACCACCACCATATAAATGGAGCAACCCACCATTCTTTCTTACTCTGCTCCGAAGGGCAAGTTATGTGAGCCACCACCTTCGGCTGAACCTATTTGTTCAGCCAGCTATGAACTTCGCCCTGGCTTTATAGCCATGGTTCGGGAACAATCCTTCTCAGGAATAGATTGTGAAAACCCTTACCACCATCTACGATAGTTCGAACAACTGTGTTCATGCCTTCTAATCAAAGGTATGACACAAGAAACTCTCAAATGGAAGTTGTTTCCTTTTTCCCTCAAGGAAAAAGCCAAACAATGGTACAACCACTACGTTGGGAAGACAAACGGTGATTGGAGTGAATTACGAGACAAATTTTGTCTTGCTTTCTTTCCCATTGCCCGAATTGTTTCCTTACGAAAGGAAGTACTATGCTTCCAGCAGATGGAGAAGGAATCCATAGGTGTAGCTTGGGACAGATTTTCTCTTTTGAAAAATTCTGGCCCAGATTTGTTAATCCCTGATCCAATAATTTTGCAACATTTCTTCATGGGATTAAACAAAGAGTCTGCCCTATATCTTGACATTACGGCTGGAGGATCTTTCCTCCATAAGACTCTAGAAGAAGGCAATGATCTTCTGGACATAATTCTAGAAAATTATTCCTTCATTATGGATCTTAATGAGCCTCCCCAAGAGGAAGTCGTTTCAAGAACGGAGGATACACTCTTGGACAAGGATGAACCCATTTCTTGTTTACCCCAAGCCTTGCCAGAGGAATCCTCTCCCGAACCTGAGACTACGAACGTAGAAGAAATTCAACCCTCGCAGTTTCCATTTTACTTCGAGGAAGAGCTTTTTGAAGACTATGGAAATACCTCGAAGTATTGTTGCTATAGGAAACCTTCATTGCCACCAACTCCACCTGAACCACCTGATGGGGTGTTAGTCCGTCAGACGGTCAAGGAGTTGACCTCTATCCTAAGCGGAGAGTGGACAGCTGAAGTCGAGAATTCACCCGAAATTCTTCGGATGACCTCACCTTTGGCTACCATTTTATGTTCTATTAGAGGGACACCAATGAGAATCCTATACAACCCTACTGTTGGAGAAAATCTCATTTCCGATTCTTGTGCTCTCGCTATTCTTGGTGATGTGCCATTGGCACCAACATGCAAATCCTTCCGAGATTCATTTGGAACCATTCTTGAAGGATGTGGGGTTCTGCAACAAGTGTCTGTTAAACACAAAGATGTTGAGGCTCTCCTATATTTTCACGTGTTCGAAATCCAAGATTTTGACATCATGATAGGGATTCCCATAGAGAAATTTCTCATGGAAGTTCCTTTGGAAGGAAGCCTCAATATCAATCTTGGAGGGATAAATTTCTCCATGCCTATTCTGCGTTCAAAGAACACGCCTGTAGAATCTCCCATCCAATTTGAGCCAATGGAGGAGGTTAGGACTCTTCAATTTTTAGAACCCCCTGAAATTGAAGGAGAAGAAGACTTCGTCCAAGAGGAGGATGAATTTCAGGAGGAAATTGAATTGCCAAAAGAAGAGCCCTCCCCAAAACCTCCCGTTGAGCTCAAGATTCTACCTCCAGGCCTACGTTATGCCTTCCTAAATGACGATTTGGAAGCCCCTGTCATCATAAGTGACAAGCTTTCAGATGATGAAACACTCAAACTCATAGCCATGTTAGAAAGGCATAGAGCTATTTTTGGATATTCACTTTAGGATCTCAAGGGAATTAGTCCAGCGTTATGCACCCATCGTATTCCTATTGACCCTGAGAGTGTCCCCTCAAGGGAACCTCAAAGGTGATTGAATAATTAATTCCACAACGGACCATCACGGGATGGAGGATGTGCATTGACTACCGAAAATTTAACAAGGCAACAAGGAAAGACCATTTTCCATTGCCCTTCATCGATGAGATGTTAGAACGATTGACAAAACACTCCTACTTCTGTTTCCTTGATGGGTATTCGGGATATCATCAAATTCCTATCCATCTCGATGATCAAAGTAAGACCACGTTCACATATCCTTACGGGACCTATGCCTACCGGTGTATGTCCTTTGAACTGTGTAACGCTCCTGCCTCTTTCCAGAGATGCATGATGTCTATATTTTCAGACATGATCGAGGATATCATGAAAGTTTTCATGGACGATTTCTCCATCTATGGAAAAACTTTTGATCATTGTCTAGAAAATTTAGACAGGGTCTTACAAAGATGCCACGAGAAGGACCTTGTGCTTAATTGGGAAAAGTGCCATTTCATGGTCCGGGAAGGCATCGTTCTTGGACACTTGGTGTCTGAGAGAGGGATAGAGGTGGACAAAGCTAAAATTGAAGTTATTAAAAAACTTTCACCTCCTATCAATGTTAAGGGAATCCGCAGCTTTTTAGGTCATGCAGGGTTCTATCGATGATTTATCAAGGATTTCTCCAAAATTGCTAGACCCCTCACCAACCTATTAGCTAAAGAAACTCCCTTTGATTTTGATGATGAATGCCTTAAATCATTTGATATATTAAAAAAGGCACTCATCTCAGCTCCAATTATCCAACCTCCTTATTGGACGCTGCCATTCGAAATCATGTGTGATGCCAGTGACTTTGTTGTTGGTGCGGTCTTAGGCCAAACCAAAGATAAAAAGCATCACGCAATAGCCTACGCTAGAAAAACTCTAACAGGAGCCCAACTCAATTATGCCACAACTGAGAAAGAGCTCCTAGTAGTAGTTTTTGCTATCGACAAGTTTAGATCCTATTTGGTTGGCGCAAAGGTCATAGTCTACACAGACCATGCTGCTTTGAAATATCTGCTTACCAAAAAGGATGCTAAACCCAGGATAATTCGGTGGATTCTTCTACTCCAAGAATTTGATCTGGAAATAAGAGATAAGAAAGGAGTAGAGAATTCAGTAGCAGATCATCTTTCACATATGGAAGTCACACGAACCATGGACATACCTATCAATGATTTTCTACGAGATGATATGCTCCTCAAGGTGACAGACTCTCACCATTGGTATGCGGATATAATGAACTTTATGGTCATGGGATACGTACCGCCAGGGGAGAACAAAAAGAAACTCATTTATGAGAGTCGTAGACACCTTTGGGATGACCCTTACCTTTATCGAGTATGTGCCGATGGCCTTCTTAGAAGGTGCGTCCCATCAATCGAAGGCACCAAAATTATAGAGAAATGCCATGCTGGCCCCTATGGTGGTCATTACGGTGTTTACCGTACTCAGACAAAGATCTGGCAGAGTGGATTCTATTGGCCTTCAATGTATGAAGATACCAAGGAATTCATTCGCAGATGTTGGAAATGCCAGAAGCATGGAGAAATCTCTACTCGCAATGTGATGCCTCTAACATACAATCTCCAAGTGGAATTATTTGATGTATGGGGTATTGATTTCATGGGACATTTTTCTAGGTCTTATGATTGCGAGTATATTCTGGTTGCCGTCGATTATGTGTCAAAATGGATAGAAGCATTGCCATGGAAGAATGTTGATTCTAATAAAGCAAGGAAAATGTTCCATGAGATCATTTTCCCACGTTTTGGAACTCCCCGTATGGTCATAAGTGATGGAGGGTCTCATTTCATAGATAAGACCTTCCGGAACTTTGTAAGGGAACTTGGAGTCCAGCATAACATTGCTACCCCATACCACCCACACACAAGTGGTCAAGCAGAAACATCTAATAAACAAATTAAGAATATTCTGCAAGAGGCTGTCTTGGAAATGGGAACGGGGTGGAAGCAAAAGCTACCCGACGCATTGTGGGCATATTGTACTGCCTACAAGACACCTATCGACATGTCTCCCTTCCAACTTGTCTATGGGAAGACTTGCCATCTTTCCGTAGAATTGGAACATAGAGCGTATTGGGCCATCAAGCGGTGGAACATGAATCTTAACGAAGCTGAAAATCACCGATTGAAGCAAATCTCTGAGTTGGTGGAATGGAGAGATAAGGCGTACCACAGTGCCAAAATTTATAAAGAGAGAACCAAAAGATGGCACGATAAGAGGATTACGCTGAAAGAGTTCAAACCTGGAGATAAAGTTTTACTCTTTAACTCTAGGGTTAAACTCTTTGGACATGGGAAACTTAGAAGTAAATGGGAAGGACCCTTCACTATAGTAGAGACCTCATCCCATGGAGCAATCACACTCCAAGGTGATGACGGTCAACTAATCAAAGTGAATGGGCACCGACTCAAATTATTTCTCGATTCCCAAAAGGATACAAAAAAAGAATTTGACGTGGTAAATCTAATCGATTTCCATGCCATTTCTTTCAATTCTGTTTAAACTCTCCACGTCCAACTAATGGGCCCATTCAATTCTTCTTCTAGAAGGCCCATTTAATCGACCCGAAAAAATGTGGCCCGAACGGAGCCAGAAGGGGTTCGACCGAACCCTAGGGTCGGTCGACCTTCCCTTCACGCCGCTCGCGTTCTGTTTTCTTGTGTTGATCCTCCTCGATATCCTCCACAAAATCATCGGTGAAATGTGTCGTTCCCCGCCTATTTAAAGGACAGAAACAGAGAGGAAAGTTGCACCTCATTGAATCATCATCTTCCTCCCATCCTCGCCATGGCCGACAAGAAGATTGTGCCTCATGCCTCCTCCAGCTCAACCTTCAACCTGAGCAGAGACATTAAGCCGGCCAATGACAAAACTTCCCTCGCCTTGGAGTCAGTCACGGCGATCGATGTCAAGCCCCTTGCCATGATCCCGCCTGCGACGACTCCGCACGGGCACAGCCCTACACCTCGTAGCATTGTCTGATCGCTCTCCCCTCGGAGAACGCCGATGAAGTCGACGACGCCAGGCCGTTCGACTTTGGCTGGGCTGAGCCCAGTCAAGACACGTCTTTTCCACAGAAAAGACGAGTCTCTCCCATCGTTGTAGCTCGGCGAGGAATTCATGTATACTTTGAAGACTAAGACGGGCGATGTAGTGAGCCACCACTACAAGACGCCCACCTGTACCTCACCGGAACGCATGGGAGATCGCTTTCTTATCCACGGGGTGCGCAAACCCGAAGGAGGCTACACTAAGGGCCTATTCGAGCACGTGGATAATCTGGCGATGGAGGAGTCGACGGGCTCGTCGCCCTCCAAGATTAGGCGACAAATACCACCACCTGCCATCAACGGGCCACCCAGTCAGTTTGAGGGCAGTGATGAGGACTCTCCTCGTGCCCCTAAAGTGGCATAGCTGACCAAGGAGCTCGCTTCTCTCCGCTTGGAGAACAAGAAGCTGACTGACTTGGTGGCTAAAGGGCGCATCGAGAGGGCGGATTTGAAGGACAAGATCATGGCCCTAAAGGGGGAGATTGACGGTGTTCGCCGTGGCATGAGCACCAAACTGCGGCGCTTGTGCAATGCCGTCGGGGAGCCCGACATCTACAACGCACCATAGTTTAGATGTCCCAACAACATAGGATGCTTACTACTTAGGATTCTTTTCCAAACATTTGTTTTATAAAGCTAGGCTAAATAATGTAAGCATCCCCATATTTTGATTTCAATAAAGTGAACTTACCGGTTCATCTAAGACCGGTAAAGTTCCCCCTTTAGTTTATTTTGTTGAATAAAGAATTCAAGAAACAAGTGTGGGGGAAACATGTCCCCAAGTCACGAAATCCTGACGTGAAAAACACGTCGCAACCGAATGAGCAAAATGACCCGACGAAACAGAGCCACAGAAGAGCCAATAGGAGGTCGGTTGAACCCCCTGGTCGGCCGACCTGTTTTCTGCTCCATACGACTCCGTTTCGCTCCAGAAAATCGGTTTGGATTTCCTATTCCCACTTTTATGCGCTGCCCTGCTGTTTGTTTTCCATTGCATATCTAAAATGAATCAACTCAACAAATTGAAATAAAATTTGGTAGTCAAGGATTTGCTTAAGATAAAATTTTGAATACTTTATATTTCAATTCTTTACCTTGTTTATGATTCCCATAATTCAATAGGAAAAACACATCATCTAGACATTTAACTAGTGTGATATGGTAAATGAGTTCTTTAGAAATCATCCTTTTGCTTGAAATTGATTTTGACATTTGTAACTATTTGAAGTCTTGAACTTTGCCTAAATATCTCATTGGAAATTTATATACCCACCAAGGCAATATGATACATTCATTGAAAACCACAAGCATATGCCACGTTGCTTTTCATTGAACTTTGTCAAACCCGTGACCCAATTGAGTGACATGCATGAACTTTTTGAATTGAAAATCTTGTGCACTCCATTCATGCAAAATTTTTCACATTGAGAGTTTGCATCCATTGATTACCCATCCGCCAAAAAGAAGCTCCATACAATACAAATGAAAGCCTCTCTAAAAAAAATAAAAGGAGTAGAAGACATGGCTACAAGAAAAAAGAAAAAGCATCCACTTTTGAAAAAGAGTAAGAGTTCTAAAAAAAGTAGCCATATTTCATCCTTAAGAGATAGCAAATTCATGGGAGTTATCACCTCGCCCCTCCATTTCATTCATGTGCACAAGAATTTTCCCTTCACTTTGTTCATTGCATAAGTCTCTCATAGGATCAAGTTTTTGACTTAGTAACATATGAATTGCAAATGTGTGCCACATTCATCCCTACTGTCGGTGGTTTGGAACCGGCAGATCTCCCGACACTACTAGAGTGTTAGAGGAATTTGATGTTCGGTGTGGGCGCGCGGAGATTCGAGAAGGTGAATAGTAAATGACGCTGGAGACACAGGAGTTTACGTGGTTCAGGTCGCCTGAGCGTAATACCCTACTCCACGGGTGTGTTGGTGTTGTATTAGCTGAATGAGCTTGTGACGAGTGTCTATGGCGCGTGTGTAGCGTCATTGAACGTGTAGAGTCCATAGTCGTCCTGTCCTTTTATAGTTCAAGGGCAGGCCATTACAAATTAGCTTGGCCCGACATGTGGCCCCGGCGGTTACTAGTATTGATATTCATTCAACAGGTTTAATTGCCCTTAATGACCAGGTAATGGGCTTTGACAGCACCGTTACTGGTAATTAAGGTCATCCGACCGTGTGTCATTAATATGGTATTAATGACACTTAATCGGGTCTTGAAGTCCTTGATTCCCCTTTGAAGATCTGGAGCCGTTATGAAGTCTTCCGGAGGTCAGAGGCTGAAGCTCCGACGGGTGGACACGTGGCAGCTCCGGAGCATACTGTGGGGAACAGGAAGCTCCGGAGCTACCTGACACGTGTCAGGTCCGGAGCTTCTCTCGGTCTGGGGTTAAGTCCGGCGGTGCCGTTTCGGTACATGGCCCGGAGCTTCCCTTGTGGGCAGTAGCTCCGGTTTGATAGTACACGTGGCGGCCCTGGTATTAACCATGTTGGAGAAGCGGGTCCGGTTACATCTGACATGTGGGCCTCCGAAGGTCTTCAAATCAAGTGGGTGACTTTTCCTTGATATCTTTGTAACCTCAAGGGGTGTACGATTTCCAGGGTACCGACAGTGGCCCCCTGGACCTACCTCCGGAGAAGACCACTAGGGTGAAGTCATTCCGCCGGAGGTGGGTCCATCCTCTCGACTTTTGAATTGAGTCTTCAAAGGTCTTCAGAGGTGCCATTGGCGAGGGTTTGGAGTTAAATCCTTGCCACGTGGCGTGTCCCACGTGCGGGAGATGAGATCTTTGGCGTGCGGATCTCACGCAATTGAAGGTCGCCGGTTCCTGATACAAAAACCGTATCGGTTCCGCGCGCCTTGTCAGGCTGCCGCCTTCGGGTTTCCCACCTATTGATGACAACCGTTCGCCTGGGTAAGAACCTTGACTTGATCGTCGGGGTGGTCCCGGGCCCCCTTGTCATCGGCTGGGTGGAATTTTTGAATGGTATCTTCGACTTCCTTGCGGTTTCCATCCAAGCATTGCGAGGGCTTACTTAAGAAGGAAAGCACGCACCGTCGGGAGTTCTTCACGCCTCCCATCTGATCTTGCGCCCAAACTCCCAACTTGTGCTTCGCTTTTCTTCTCTTGCCTAGTCGTGCCGCGATGGAGTTGGGTCTCCGCGAGAGTCGCTTGAAGACCGATGGCAACCTGAAGAAGGTCCGGGCCCTCATGGGGTGGTCCTCGGACTTCTTCAACCGCTCGGTCCGCGCCGGTGGAGAGCTCCCGTTCGATAAGGAGCACTCCGACGAAATGGTGTACTTCTCCTCGTACGCCATGGTGGGGTTGATCCCACCTTTTTCTTCCTTTTTCTTGACGCTGCTGGACTTTTATGGTCTGCAGCTATACCACCTTGGCCCTCACTCCATTCTCCTCGTGTCTATCTTTGTCCACTTCTGTGAGATGTGGGTGGGCATCCCCCCCTGCATCGAACTCTTCCGGACCTTCTTCACCGTCCACACCATCGGTAGGAGCAATGAGTACCTTGGCTTCTACTACTTCGTGAAGCGCAAGAAGTGCCCATTCAAGTACCTCCGATCGTTCCCCTCTGGGAAGTGGGATGACTGGAAGAAGGACTGGATAGTCATCCGGGTGGAGGAGCATGAGAGGCTGGAGCTGCCCGAAGACCTCCCCAACATTGACACAACAATCTGGAGTGAAGCTCCGGTGCTGGCGGATGCCTTCGACCCTGTTCTGACCAGGATTCGCCGGTGCGTGGAGGGGGGATTAACCCCTCAAGCGGTGTTTTGTAACTTCCTGGTCAACAGGTGGGCACCGCTGAAGAAGAGGGAGAAACTCGCTTGGGCCCTCAACAACGTGATGGACGACGACCGGGTCGAGACTGGGTTGAAGTCCAACATGGTGGGGAAAACCTTGGAGTTCCACCTCAAGAAGTTCCAGCACGGCATCGACGTCGAGGGTGACGACTTGACTCTCCCATCGGCTTTTCTTCCTCTGAACGTGGAAGTTGAGTTCAGTAGGGAGCTCCGGCGGAAGATGCCCATGCTTGACGACCTTGGTGTCGTCGAGAGAAGATCAACTACCAGGGTGGCGATCCCTGGAGTGTCCGAAGGTGGCTCTGACCCAGCTCCGAAGCCGAGGGAAGAGGTCGTCAGCAAGGGCAAGGAGCTGGCGGATGAACCCGTGAGCCGGAAGAGGGAGCTGCAGTACGCCGACGGAAGGTCCGTCAGGCCCGCTACTTCTGTGTCGGCTCCTTCTCCCCGGAGGGGAAGGTCTTCCACAACCGCGGTGACTGTTCCCGTAGTGGGGTCCTCCCGGGGAGAGACTGTTCCTGCAGTGGGGTCCTCTCGGGGTGTTAGCTCCGGGCACGCGACTCCAGCACCTGGGCCAGTGGAGGCCTCTAGGTCCGGGGGTTCTTCCCGATCGAGGGGGGCCTCGACCCGGGAAACACCCGTGGCTGCGACGAGTTCCTGAGGGCCTTCCGGAGCTTCCACGCCGGCTATGACCAGCCCGGAACGCCCGGGAAAAAGATTCCGCGCAAGCTGGTGCGGAAGCCTCCCAAGGTAATTTTTAATCTTTACCTTGGACAATTGTTTTGCTGTAGTGATTGCTTTTTTAAGTTTCCTCGTCCATCATTTGCAGCGTTCCCGAGAAGAGGAGTGAGGCTCCACCCTCAACCACAGCAACTGAAGCTGTGAGGGCGAAAGCTTCTGCTCCGGTCCCAGTGTCGCCCCAAGTGGTGGCTGAAGTTGCGACAGCTCCGGCGCCGGCTGTCGTGGTCATGGACCTCGACCCATCCCCAGAGGCTCCCGTGGTAGCGCCGGACCATGGGAGAGAAGATGCGCCAGCAGCACCTGCCCCGGAGGTTGAAGCTCCGGGTCCTGGTGCTGAAATGACAGAAGTTCCGGCCGTTGAGCCGGAGGAAGCTATGATTCTGGCCCTGGAGCCTGAAAGTGTCAAAGCTCTGGCGACCGAGCCGGTGGTGACTGAAGTCCCGGCGCGCGCGTCGGAAGCTGAGGAAGTTCCGGCAGTTGGGCCGACTACTTCCGAAGCACCGACCGCAGAGCCAGTCATTGTTGAAGCTCCGGTCGAAGGGCCGGTCGAGGTTGAAGATCTTCCGGCTCCCGAGCCGGTTGTTGAGGAGGTGACGGAGCTCGAGCCCCCATCGGAGGAGGTGCCAAGGCCGGAGTTAGAAGCGGCCCCTGCTCCGGAAGTGATGACGTCGGAGGTACTCACGGCCGAGCCGGAGTGCCCAAGCGAAGTCGCTGGCCCCCTGCCCGAGGGGGTGAACGAAGACCTGGTGACGGGGCCTTCCTCGATGGCTACTGAGGCCATCCCGGAGGACGGCCCTAGTGCCATGGAGACTCAGGGGACCACTCTTGTGGAGTGGGACCCAATTTTTGTATCTGAAAACCCATTGGAACCAGCAGAGGAGACCCCAGCAGGTCCGGAACCTATCCCGTTGTCACTGTCTATTGACAACGCATGTTCCAGTCTGCGTCAAGTCCAACTGGCCTTCTTCCACGACAGCAAGGCTCTTGAAGAGGAGCGCCAAACCCTTAGGCGGTGGCGTAACCGGCTCTACTTCGAGACCAAGCTGGCGCAGTCGAGGCTAGCGGATGACAAAGAGTGGATCAAGCGGGAGAAGATCCGCCTGGAGTACTGGGGCAAGTTACTGGATGACAGGGAGAGTTTGACTCGCGCCCTCGACGCTCAATCTCGGGAGATCTATGATCAGGCCAAATCAACCAATAGTGCGGCCGATGAACGCCACGAAAGGCTTGAGGCCATTAACACTACACTCATCAAGCGCCAGGAGGCACTTGAGGAGAGGGAGAAACGGCTCGAGGATGAAGAGCAGAAACTCCTAGAGCTGCGGGATGACGTCCTGAGAAGGGAGGAGGAGCTCGCCGAGAAGGTGGCTCTGGCTAACAAGGGCCTCGAGGAGCATGCCAAAAAATTGGAAGAGCGCTGCCAAGAGGAAGAGGAGAAGGCCTGGGTGCGAGGGCATGAACTCTACGAACAAGAGTGTGCCCTTACTGCCAGGGAGAAGAAAGTGAGGGGTAGAGAGAAGGACCTGGTTGACCGCCGGAACAAGATCCACCTCCGGGAGGAAGAGCTCGGAAAACTCGAAAAGCGGGTTGCTGAGAAGATTCAGCAAAATGCCAAAGAAGTTGAGCGCCTCGCCCGTGAGAATTCCGAACTGATGGCGGCCAGAAGATCCTTGGAAGAAATAAAGGGCTTGAGGACTGCGGACTCCCTACAGATTTGGGAGTTCCTGGGCAAGGCCAACGACGCACTGACACCGATGGGTTTCAGCCCCGTGCGCCCGGATGATCTGGAGCCGGAGCCGAACCTAGCGCTGTAGGCGTTGAGCTCAGCAGGTAGCAAGCTCTCCAAGGTGGGCGATGTCATCGCGGACCAATTGGAGGTTGAGGGGCAATCCCTGGCGAAGAACGTCGCAGAATATGTGCTGACGTGCTACACCAGCCGGAACTCCCAATTTCCTCTGGACCCAGTGCTTGAAGGTCCAGTCGAAGGAGAAGGCGAAGCTACCCGAGCCAACGTATCGGAGGTTGCCCAGAAGGTCGCCCAATCCTTCCATAGGGTCTAGGACCATCTCTATAGTTCTCACTTGTATTTTCTCTTCTTCTTCCTCAATTTTGTAATCCCTTGTCTCCAGATGTAATTCCTTGTCTCCAGATGAATGAAATCCCCAAATTTTTGTGAATTTCACTTTTTGTATTCAACGCTTTTGTCTTCACTTGGCCCCCTGGTAGATGTATACAATTTGATTGTGAACATGTACCAAGAGGATATTGCGTTTTGTTGAAGACTTATTTGCTCCGAACATAGGTTCGAAGTCTTCGATAGTGAAGGCCCCCTGAGGTTGTCGGAGCTTAGAAGCTCCAGCATTGTCTATCGCTAGAGCTTAGTAGCTCCGGCAATAGTCTCTATCAACGTGTAGGGCATCGATAGTTAGTCCTCCGGGGCGTCGGAGCCTAGTAGCTCCGGCAGTGACCTTTGCCAACACTTACTTTGTTGGCAGCAGACTCCTTTGCGGGGTCTTCTCACCATCTTTTATTCAGCGTCGACGGCTGACCCCCCTAGCTTTACCGGAGCTTGATTAGTCCGGTGATGCTCGTTTTCGATGCGTAACATCGATTACAAATCACCTAGGGGAGTCGGAGCTTTGTTAGCTTCGGCTTTTCTCCATCAACGTGTATTTTATTTTTCCTGCACACTGATGTCAAGAACAATAGTAAAATTTGTTTCTCGTCTATAACTTCGTCGCAGCTTATGATTCTCAAGAAAGTTTTAGGTCAAACATGATTCTAGATACAATCGAATACATTGCCTTTTCTTCCGTATTCAATTGTATTTGGACTCGCCTTACTTTGGCCTGCCGGGGTGTAGGTAGAGTGGCGTACTTAGGGTGCTTGACCAGGCTAAGTCGATAGCACACTCCGGCCCTAGATTGGCTTGGCGGCTTTCAGGCGAGTTGGCCAGGAACAATATTTGAATCCAAAAGAATTGACGATACAACTCGTATTGTATATAAACTGGTCGAACTAAAATTTCTTAAGAACAGCACGTCTTCGTTATAGACAAGAAAGAGAAAAACAAAAAATTTTGAGCTTGTACAAAATAAATGCACGTGGAGTCTGTTTCACATGAAGATGTCTTTCATTATAGGTTCGGGGTACAGGGGAAACAAGTACACTCTTAGGGTACGGAACCAGGCTAAGCGTGTTTCATTTCTCGTTTGACCCAGGGTAGTTAGCCACACTTTTAGTCCGGAGACTGTGACAAGTGTTGCATGAACTTTGCGGACCTTTTGGGAAATGTCCGGCTGCTCTCCCGGAGGAACTACCCGACTCTGTACAATGACTCTATAACATACATCTCAAGTTACTCAAGACTCACCCCCGTGGTATTTAAGTGTAGAACTTACGGAGGTGCTCGATGTTCCAAGGATTTGGGAGAGGTGTCCCATCCTCGGTAGCCAAGCGAACGCTTCAGGGTCGAGATACTTTAATCACTCGGAAGGGTCCCTCCCAGCCGGGGGAGAGTTTGTTTAACCCTTCACTAGATTGTATTCTCCGAAGCACCAGGTTGCCTTCCTCGAGCTGTCGGTTGTGTAAATGCCGCTGATGATAACACCGTAGGGCTTGGCGATATCGGGCATTCCGAACAGCTGCTTGGCACCTTCCCTCCTCAAGGAGGTCTAGGTCTTCACGCCGGAGCTGGTCCTGCGTGGCTTCATCGAAGGTCCGGACCCGGAGTGAACCCAAGGTGATTTCCGGAGGAAGGATTGCTTCAGCTCCGTACACCAGAAAGAAGGGTGTCTCTCCGGTTGACCGGTTTGGAGATGTCCTATTGGCCCATAGAGTGGGTGGAAGCTCTTCGATCCAGTTGGCTCCATGTTTTTTCAAGCACTCATAGGTGCGCGTTTTTAGCATTTGCTCTCTCGGCTTGACCATTGCTGGCTAGGTGAGCTACGGAAGCGTAGCAAACTTGTATGTTGAGGTCTTCGCAATATCCTTGAAATGCAGAGCTTGTGAATTGGGTCCCATTATCAGTGATGATTTTGTTTGGAACTCCAAATCTGCATACAATGGACTGCAAAAAGTTGATAGCAGATTGCTTGTTGATTGTCACAACTGGAGTTGCTTCCGGCCACTTAGTGAACTTATCAATGGCGACGTACAGGAACTTGTAACCTCCGACGGCTCTTGGGAAAGGTCCCAAGATGTCCATCCCCCACACAGCGAAAGGCCATGTAGGAGGTATCATTTGTAAGGGCTGAGCCGGTGTGTGAATTTTCTTTGCATGAAATTGACATGCTTTGCATTTTTTCACCAGCTCAGTTGCATCCTGGAGTGCTGTAGGCCTGTAGAAGCCATGCCGAAAGGCTTTACCGACCAGCGTGCGGGAAGACGCGTGGTTCCCACACTCGCCTCCATGGATTTCTGCGAGGAGCTCGCAACCTTCTTCCCTTGTGATGCACCTCATTAGGATGCCGTTGGCACCACGCCGGTAGAGATCCCCTTCTACCAACGTGTATCTTTTAGCCAATCTGACTACCCGGTCAGCGGATACATCATCGTCAGGAAGGATGTTGTCTTTCAAGTAGTTCCGGATCTCCGAGATCCATGCATCGGAACTAGCTTGAGCATTTGAGTCTTGCATGCTGGGTTGCTCGGAGCTTCCGGTAGCACCTACGACCCTTGATGGCTGCCATGGTAACAGGGTCATCGGGACCGTCAGCTTCGGGATGCTGATCTCACCCCCTTCGTTCAGTTCGGCAGGCTGAGCTGTGGGTTTCGACAACCTCCGGACAAAAGTTCCGTCAGGGGCCGGAGCTCCGGTTGACGCTTTCGTCGAGAGTTCATCGGCTTCAGCGTTGTGGGCACGCTGAACATGGTGAAGATCTAGGACTTCAAAGTCCTTCTGAAGCCTCTGGACTTCAAGGAGGTAAGCAGCTAGCTAGAGATTATTACAGGAACATTCACCCTTCACTTGCTTAATGATGATCTGCGAATCTCCCTTGACCAGCAGTTGCTTGACACCATATGACAGTGCCACCTTTAGTCCATAGATGAGCGCTTCGTGCTCTGCCATGTTGTTGGTCGCCTTGAAGTCAAGGTGTACCATGTATTTCACCTTCTCCCCGGTCGGTGCAAGGAGAAGGATTCCAGCTCCGGCCCCCTGCTTCTGCATGGAGCCGTCGAAGTAGAGGGTCCAGTGAGGCTCGGTGAAGGCTGGAGATTGATGCTCCGTCTTCTGCTCACTGGGGCCCCCAGGGTTTGATGGAGAAGGAGTCCATTCTGCCACAAAATATGCCAATGCTTGACTCTTGACTGCTTGCCTTGAAATAAATTCAAGATCAAATTCAGCCAATTCCACTGCCCACTTTGCAATATTCCCAGTTGAATTGGGATTATGCAAAATAGCTTGAAGTGGGTAAGAGGTCACCACTGATACTTTGTGAGCTTAGAAGTAATGGCGAAGCTTCCTGGAGGCAATAAGAACTGCATAGAGCAGCTTATGCACCTCTAGGTATCGAGTCTTGGCATCATGTAGTACTTCACTAATGAAGTACACTGGGCGCTGAATGGTCCGGACCCTCCTGGAGGGGTCCGGAGCTTCCTCTTCACTAACCCTGATCCTCTCGGAGGAATCCGGATTTTCTTCAGGGACCTCCGGGTCCTGGCTGGAGGAACCCGGGGCTTCTTTAGAAGCGACCTGGACCCTCCCGAAGGGGTCTGGGTCTCTTGAAGTAACTTCTTGTGGATTCGAGTCTAGGAGCTGGGACCCAGACTCGCTTTCAGGTACCTCCGGACCCTCCTGAAGGGGTCTGGATTCCTGAGTATGAGGTAGCTCTGGTCTCTCCGCAACCAGAACCATACTGACGACTTCATCAGTTGCTGAAATGTAAAGCAACAAAGGCTCACCAGGGTTCGGAGCTACCAGAATTAGTAGGGTGGTGAGGAACTGTTTCAGTTCCTGGAATGCCTTCTCTACTTCTTCGGACCATTGAAATGGTCCGAACTTCCTCAATAGCTTGAAGAAGGGGAGTGCCCGTTCCGCCAGTCTTGAAATGAACCGGCTGAGGGCTACTAGACATCCAGTCAACTTTTGGACGTCTTTGATGCGGGTTGGTGGCCGCATGTCTTCAATGGCCTTAATCTTCGCCGGATTAGCTTCTATGCCCCGGTGACTTACCAGGAAACCAAGAAGTTTTCCGGAGCTAACCCCGAAGACACACTTGTCTAGGTTTAGCTTTGTACGGGTGGCCCGCAGCTTGTCGAAGACAGCCTGCAAGGTGTCAAGGAGTGACTCCTTGTCCCTGACCTTGACCACGATGTCATCGACGTACACTTCCACTATGTCTCTAATGAGTTCTTCAAAAGTTTTGTACATAGCTTGTACAAAAGTTGAAGCTGCATTCTTGAGACCAAAGGGCATGGCTGTATAACAGTACAATCCATCTACTGTGATGAATGAGGTATGCTCTTCATCTTCCCTAGACATCCAGATTTGATGATACCCGTAATATGCATCTAGAAAACATAGTAATTCACACCCGGAGGTGGAATCCACTATCTGATCTATTCTAGGTAGTGGGAATGGATCTTTTGGACATGCCTTATTTAGTGTGGTGTAGTCGATGCACATCCGAAGCTTCCCGTCGGCCTTGGGCACAACGACTGAATTTGCCAGCCATTTTGGATGGAAGACTTCTCGGATGAATCCGGCTTCGAGTAAATTCTTCACTTCTTGTCGAATGAAGTTCTGTCGCTCTACGAATTGCTTCTGAGGCTTCTGATGCACAGGTCGGGCGTCAGGGTAGATCTTCAGATTGTGCTCAATCACTTCCCTGGGGACCCCAGGCATTTGTGACGGTTACCAAGCAAACACGTCGACATTAGCCCGAAGGAAAGTGATGAGCACGAGTTCCTATTTGTCGTTCAATCCCCCCGATATACGGGTGGTCTGAGCGGCATCGAAACCAATTTGGACGACTTTGACGAGAATGTCGGTGTCGCCGCTTGGCTGCACACGAGGTGCAGAAGTCGAGCCTCGTTGATGAATGCTCGGGGGTTTTGGAGCTTGCTCCTGCCTGGAGTCCTCCTCTTGCGCCGTGGTGAGTGCATGGAGTTCTTCCAGAGCAGTTACTCCGGCAGTACGATCTCCGCGGATCCGGAGAACGCCTACTGGCGTTGGCATCTTCAACACCAGATAACCATAATGAGCAGCTGCCATGAATTTGTACAGGGCAGGCCTACCCAAGATGGCATTGAAGGGTAAGTTGATCTGAGCGACGTCGAAGACCAAGTTCTCGGTGCGGTACTTCTCCCGTGTCCCGAAGGTAACGGGGAGAGTAATAGCTCCGAGTGGGGTAATGGCCCCCGAACCTACTCTGGAGAAAGGTCGAGAGGGGTGGAGATCCGAAGGTCGGAGTTGAAGCTTAGTAAAAGCTTCGAAGCTTATGAGGTTAAGCCCCGAACCTCCGTCTACCATGACGTGGTGGAGCTGGATGTTGTTGATGGTAGGAGATACCATCAAAGGTAGCTGTCCTACTCCAACCATGCTCTGAGGGCAGTCCGAAGCATCAAAAGTGATGGCTGTGTCCATCCACTTCTGATGAGGTTCCAGCCTGACTGTAGGAGCTACAGCGGCCATATCCCGACGCATAGTCTTGATGACGCGGCGGGAGGTGATGTCCCATGATCCACCAAAAATGGTGTTCATGGTCTTCCGACGCTCGTTATCAGAGACGTCAGAATCATCGTCGACGGAGGTGTAAATGGCCTTCATGACCTTTTTGGGATCCTGAAATCCTAACTCCTCTTCAGCCGGAGCTTCGTCGACTTTTTGCTTTCCTTCCCTCTGTCGAAAAGGAGATTCTTCCCGGCGCTTGTTGTAGCGCTCGGCAAGGTTTTGGACCTCCCGGCAATCTTCCAAACTGTGGCTGCCCGTTTTGTGAATGGGACACCACACTTTGGGTTTGCCACCGTCTTCAGAAGACGGTCGAGGTCGCTTCTCGGGGCGTGGCCCCCGGCCACCCGGAGTTGCAGCAGCTGCAACGTTAGATGTGCCGGCCGACAGCTTCTTCTTGCCGTTGGTCTTCTTTTTCTTCTTGCCACCCCCGGAGGTAGCGGCTTCTTCTTTGGAGGATTTCTTGTGGCCCTCCGGGGTTGGTTTGGAGTGCATCTCACGGCCCTCCGCAGCTCTGGCACATTTGTCAGCCAAGCTGAAGAGTTCCGTGACACTGGTGATCTCCTTGATTGCCAGTTTCTCCAACATCTTCTTGTCCCGTACACCCTGTCTGAATGCCACAATGACTGAGGCGCTAGAGATAGAAGGGATAGTATTTCGTACCTGAGAGAACCTCTGGATGAATGATCGCAGGGATTCTCCCCCTTTTTGCACGACTGCAAAAAGATCCAGTTCAGTGCCTGGTCGGGTGTATGAACTCCCGAAGTTGGTGGTGAACTGCCGGCACAGCTCCTCCCAACTGTTGATAGAGTTGGGTGGAAGGCTCATAAACCACGATCTGGCGGTCCCAGTTAAGGCCACTGGAAAATAATTGGCCATCACAGCCTCGTTTCCTCCAGCTGCCAAGATTGCAGTGGAGTAGATCTGAAGAAATTCGGTGGGATTGACAGTCCCGTCGAATTTTTCCGGCAGGTGAGGCTGGAACTTCTGTGGCCACCTGACCATACGCAGATGCCTGGCCAGGGCTGAACAGCCTCCTCCCACTCCTTCAGGAGCAGAAAGGTCTTGAGCTTCCCGTCTTTCACGAGTACGCTCAATATGGACTCGGCCGTCCTGCTGGCGGTATCGGCGATCAAGCTCCGCCCGGAGGTCATGAGTCGAAAGCCTGGATACTGTGTGAGTGCGTCGTGCCCCGGAGGGCAATGACGTCACTTGTTGTGACGCAACACGTCTCCTGCTATTGGAAACGTGCGGACCAAGTCTTCCAGACAAAGTCCACCGCTGCGACGGGGCTCGTCCTGAAGGAGGAGGCCCCTGGTTGCTGAGGCGTTCGGCTGCTGCTACAACCAAATGCTCCACATCGGCCCTCCACTGCTCCAGTGCATCCCGAGATGCATCCGGAGGTGGTGGGCGTTGGAGAAGAGCACGCGTTGCATGGAGCGCGTGTTCCGGGTTGTCATGATTTGCCGACGCAGTGATTGACGCCGGCGTACCATCGCGTTGCCCAGCTTGATTTGCTGGTGAAGGCGGTGGTGGTGAGAGTGTGACTCCTGCTGGTGCTGAGGCTCCTGCTGGTGGCTGCATATTAGAGGGATTGCCCCTAACAGCCTGAGCAACAAGTTGACCGTTGGATGATCCAGCAGCTGAGTTCACCATTCTCAAAATCTTAGGCGCCCCCTACTTGGCGCGCCAATTGTCGGTGGTTTGGAACCGGCAGATCTCCCGACACTACTAGAGTGTTAGAGGAGTTTGATGTTCAGTGTGGGCGCGCGGAGATTCGAGAAGGTGAATAGTAAATGACGCTGGAGACACAGGAGTTTACGTGGTTCGGGCCGCCTGAGCGTAATACCTTACTCCACGGGTGTGTTGGTGTTGTATTAGCTGAATGAGCTTGTGACGAGTGTCTATGGCGCGTGTGTAGCGTCACTGAACGTGTAGAGTCCGTAGTCGGTCTGTCCTTTTATAGTTCAAGGGCAGGCCATTACAAGTTAGCTGGCCCGACATGTGGCCCCGGCGGTTACTAGTATTGATATTCATTCAACAGGTTTAATTGCCCTTAATGACCGGGTAATGGGCTTTGACAGCGCCGTTACTGGTAATTAAGGTCATCCGACCGTGTGTCATTAATATGGTATTAATGACACTTAATCGGGTCTTGAAGTCCTTGATTCCCCTTTGAAGATCCGGAGCCGTTATGAAGTCTTCCGGAGGTCAGAGGCTGAAGCTCCGACGGGTGGACACGTGGCAGCTCCGTTGCATACTGTGGGGAACAGGAAGCTCCGGAGCTACCTGACACGTGTCAGGTCTGGAGCTTCTCTCGGTCTGGGGTTAAGTCTGGAGGTGCCGTTTCGGTACATGGCCCGGAGCTTCCCTTGTGGGCGGTAGCTCCGGTTTGATAGCACACGTGGCGACCCTGGTATTAACCATGTTGGAGAAGCGGGTCCGGTGACATCTGACATGTGGGCCTCCGAAGGTCTTCAAATCAAGTGGGTGACTTTTCCTTGATATCTTTGTAACCTCAAGGGGTGTACGGTTTCCAGGGTACCGACACCTACCAAGCTCCAGATATAGCCACTTTTAGTATAGGTACAAGAATTGGCAAAACATGCCATGGTGAGGACTCAAACACTTTGAGAGATTTGAGAGATTCCAATCGAGAAGGCAAGGGCAAAAGTTCCTATGACTTTCAAATATAGCAATTGCCAAGTCATTTCAGCAGAGAATGATCCAAGGGAACTTCATTCTAACCGTTCCACTTTTCAAACACCCAAGATTGATGTGATAGCCACATACACAAAGGGGGTCCATGAATTCAGGTATAAGTTTAAATATCTAGTATCCTTATTTTTCTACTGTAAGGATCGAATGCCCAAGAGGGGGGTGAATTGGGCTTCTTTTTCAAAAATTTAAAGTAATAAAACTTAATTACTAAAAAACCAATTCCCTATGCAAACAACCTAAGCATTCAAGTAAATAGCAACTTCGCGGTATATAAAATGCATAAGTGTAGGATGAGAGGAAGAGAATGCAAACTCCCGAGGAGACACGAAGATTTATCCCGTGGTTCGGCAAGATCGTCAAGATCTTCCTACATCCACGTTGTGGCACCAACCAAAGGGTATAGCCACACCCAAGTCACCGAGACTAGGGATCTTCACTATTCTTCTCTGTTTGCCAACCTCGGCAAGGTGGAGCTCAAGCCTTGTACAACTTGGTTCCTCCGGGCTTCCACAACCGTCTTGGCAAGCTCCAGAAGTCTCTCTCAATTACAAACACCAAGGGACACTCCCTTACAGCTCTCACTACACTAGAGATTCCACTCACCAAGAATGGAAGCACACAAGCACTATCTCTAGCTAGTTCTAGCTTATCTCTTGGTGTGTAAGTGGTGTAAATGATATAGAAGTGGTAGCTCAACGTCTTGAATGCTTGAGAATGTGTAGAGTATGTCTGGTGATCAAGACTTGTCGAATAGGCTGGTTGAAGGGGTATAAATAGCCAGCCTCCACGAAATAGCCGTTGGAAAAGTAGGCTGACATCACTGCTCTGCGAACACTGGATGATCCGATGCTCTCCCTTCAGTTATCATCGGTCAAGTTCACTTTAGCTGATGTCACTGTGTCAGATATGACCGTTGTTAGATCGATGTTACACTTGTCTTCTCATCGGATGATCCGGTGGCATTTCCTCCAGAATTAGTTCAGACTTGATGCTTACTGGAGTATTGACCGATGTGTATATTGTTGTACATCGGATGATCCGGTGCTACACTTGGTCCAAGAATATTGCATACTGTACTGATGGACCGATGTAACATTGCCCTTAACATCAGATGATCCGGTGAGTACTTTGTTCTGAGATCTTCTTCTTCTGCTGAATCAACTCGACCGATGTGTTATTCTCTGGAAACATCGGTTGATCCAGTGAGTTGATTTTGTTTGCTTCGAGTTGTTCTAAGTGATTCTTTTGTATTTGGCTCGATTGACCTCTTAGACATTTGTTGGAAATATACTTCTGATGATTTTCAAGCATTGAGTGTTGTCAATTATGGTTGAATAACTTTGACATATGAGCTTTTACTTCTAATCTTCATAACCTTGATTGATCTCATAAAGTGATTGTTTAGGGGTCTCCAATGATCAGTAGTTGACATTCATATTTATAGATTTCATTTGATTGAGTGATATGGGAGACCTTGCATCCACAAATTCATTAGTAAAATCCAATGGTTGTCATTAATCACCGAAACCATACCTCATGGGGGCCTAGATGCTTTCAATCTCCCCCTTTTTGGTGATTGATGACAACACAACAAGTGAAGCATAATAGTAATGAATTTGATAGTACGATACTTAAGAAGATATGCAATGAGTACAATATATGGCATATTAAACTTGAAGACTCAAAAGAGATTAATAACACGAAAGCTCAATCGATCAATAACTCAAGAAAATAAGTGGCACATGAATACATAATGAATAGCAAATGAGTAGCAAAAACACCAAATTATAGAAGATATAGATAAAGAGTCCCCCTGAGACTAAGCAACCCTCTAAGCAACCCTCCCCCTGACTCTCTAACTCTTCTCCCCCTTTGGCATCTAGACACCAAAAAGGAATCCGAGTACCTAAGAATCCTGAGTGCTCGGAGCGATGACAAACTGGTCACCGTCGGGGGTGCTGTCGTCGGAGCTGCTGCCTGCTGCTGCGGCTGAGGCTGGAGTAGATGTGGATGGAGCTGAAGGAGCTGTAGGAGCCGCTGTCAGTGCCTGCTGAGTCAGAGCTGCTGGCAATGGGGCATTGACAACGGATGTCGGGGTCTGCTGGAACAACGTCGTAGCCGGCAGCGGAGAGTGGATCGGTGCGCCCGGAGCATGCAGTGGAGACATGCTGATCGACGAGATCGGCGTGGTCGGCACTGGAGCTGCAGCTGGAGCAAGGACGGGCGGGGGTGGAGCAAAGCCTGGCAGCTGCGACGGCAGGGCAATCCCGGTCTAGGTGCAGAGGTTGGTGATCAACCCCAGGATTCCCATCATCGCCTGTTGCGTCTACTGCTGCTGGTCAAGGGAGTGCTGGTGCATCTGATCTATGAGCCCCGTCAGCCTGTCTGTGTCCTCTCGCCTCTCACGGGCGATCTGGCACTGCATCTCCTGTTGCTGCTGCTGGAGCTCCAAAAGACGTGTTGCCTGCTCGGCTCGGGCTTGCTCAGCTGCAAGCCGGTCCAGGCGCTGCTGCTCAACCATCTGCTGGAGGAGGGAGGTGAGCTCGGACGGCTGAGAGACATGTGCCTCTGAGACGGTAGGTGGAGTAGGAGGGGGCATGGTCGAGCCTCTAGCCTCCACGTCGTGCTGTCTGGGTGAGGGAGGAGGTGGGAAGTACTCCTCAACACTGTCATCCGTGTCGCTCTCGGACCATATATGTTGAAGATCCTCACCCTGAGCCTCTGCCTGTGCAAGCCTCTCGTCTTCCTTCTCCAGTTCAGACCAATCCTCCTCAGATAGCCGAGCACGGACCTGACACTCGACTGGACGGCCAAGGCAGCGGTCTCCAGGAGCTGGAGCACGGTAGTGGCTGAACCGTGTGACACTATCGTCAGTGAGATTGTCACGCACGGTGGACTCCTCAGGAACAACCATGGAGAGCAGGTAGCTGATCCAGTGTCCAAACACAAGCTGCCTCATCATGCCGACTCCATCGGTGATCACGTCCTCCATCTCACATATGAGGATGTCCACAATATCGAACTCCATCCCGTTCATGATGTATAACAGGAGGGTCTGCTGCAGGCTGGTGAACCCCTCTAGGTATCCGGACCTCGGCAAAAGTGTGCGGCGCAAGGCAAGGTGCACTGTGCGCGCAGCTGGAGTCAGTAGCGCCGGTACCCTCGGCTGGTCTGGAGAGAAGGACGGTGCAAACAGAGAGCACATCTCCTCTAGTGGTGGTGCCACTCCTCCAGTGAGAGGCCTCCTCGGCGGGTCTGTCTGTCCATACACTCTCTCGTGCAGGCAAGTGTTGTGGAGATCCACTCCTAGCAGCTGTGCCAAAGTCTGTCTCGTCAGGTGATGGTGCTGGCCCATGAACATGAAGTCTATAGACCTGCGGCCCTCAGAGACGTAGTGGGTAGCATAGAATACACAGACCCAGTCCTCCACGTAGGCACTCCTCTCGTAGGACATCAGCTCGACCAGCCCTCGATACCTCGCAAAGTAGGGGTGTATCTCTGTCTCAACTGCCAGGGCAAGCTGATCCCAATCCAAGAAGTTGTGCTGGAAGAGCTTATGGCCTCGGCGTCTATACATCTCGTATAGCGACGCTTGTGTCAAGGTCCAAAAGCGGCTGTCCACACATGCCTCTCTGGGCTGCGGGAACCACTCCTCAAGCAAGACGCTCCATCTGAGTCTTTTGAACTGCTTGGCCTTCATCTTTCTGTAATCTGTCAACCGGACACCTTCACCAACACGGACGTTGGTGTCCATCTTGTAGACGGATCTCTGGGCCGCCCTGTCCTCTCAAAGTTCAGCAGCTGATGGTCTCGAACGTGGTACTGCCGGCGGATGACCCCCACGGGTCCTGGCTGAGCACCGGAAAACAAGCGGCACTTCCGGCTCTTCTTCTTCCTCGGACTCATCCGGCACGGGAGGCTGCCTCGGACGAGCCTCACGGATCCTCAGTGATCCTCCTCGGCCACGCTCTCGCTCCTCGGCGACGCGAGCGGCCACCAAAGCCTTCTTTTCCTCCTTCGACAGCTTTTGCTTCTTTGCGGACGGCTCCACAATGGCCTTGCCCTTTCCCTTCTTGTCACGAGCCATTGAGACGATGCACGAGAATGAAGTTGACGATGTCACGTGCAAGGAACGGCGACACGAAGATCATCGTGGCCGGAAACCCTAGCGGCGTAGTGGCGGCCGTAGAGGGAGGCACCACGGCGACGAGGGTGGCGGTGGTGCGTCTTGCTTGGGGCGGCAGTGGAGGAAGCGGCAGCGGCGGCGTTGGAGGAAGCAGCGACGGCGGCGCTTGAGGAAGCGGCGGCGGCGCTGGAGGAAGCGGTGGCGGCGGCGCTGGAGGAAGCGGCGGCGGCGGCGCTGCTGCGGTGGTGCGGCAGCGACCGGAGGGCGGCGGCGGCGGCCGGAGGCGGCAGTTAGAGCGAGGGAGCGACAGCGGCGAAAGGTGAGGCACAGGCGAGCGTCGGGGTCAGGAGAGAGAAAGGAGGGAGGCGAGGGGCGTTTAAAAAGTGGGTCCCAAACCCTAGCTTAAAATTTAACACCGGATGGACTGACGTTAAAAGATAGGAGCATCGGTCGAATGGCACAGTAAGGGTATTCAACAAGGTACCGTTGATACTGGATGGACCGACGTTGAACTGATTTGCATCGGAGGAATTTGGCACAGTTCCAAAAAATGTGAACATCGGATGCACCGATGTTTCTCAGAATGAACTCATCGGTTGATTTGTGTTACTGACTGAACTGGCTCTTGGTCTTTGAACACCAACTGATCCGATGATGGTCTGGCCTAAGCATCGGAGGAATTTGGCACAGTTCCAAAAAATGTGAACATCGGATGCACCGATGTTTCTCAGAATGAACTCGTCGGTTGATTTGTGTTACTGACTGAACTGGCTCTTGGTCTTTGAACACCAACTGATCCGATGATGGTCTGGCCTAAGCATCGGATAATCCGATAACTACAAAACAGCAAAATCCCATATATGTCCTTTGACCAAACACACAAACAATGAGAAACACATGTCTCAGGACTTTTTGGGCAACCCCTTACCCCTCAAAAATGCTAATATGCCAATAGCTTGGCTAAGCTTAAAGCAAGTGGAACACCGAGAAAATAGGGAGGAAATTATCCAAATAAAATGTAAGGCCCATGCTTTGTGAGCTAGAGGATGAAGCCTTCTATCTCTTAGAAGCATGTTCCTTTAGGCATTAACGCACCTAACATTTTGTTCTTCCCACATCATATGAGTTGAGATATTTCATTTCAAACAAGTCTCTTTCTCATGAGATGGGTTCCCCTTTGTGACAATCTACCGTATGCAATGCCAAACAATTTATAATGCAAGAAATTTAAATATGAGTGCAAGTCTATATGGCAGGCATCATGCAAGACATAAAGTAAATCTATCTTGCCAAGTTTGAACCTTTCAAAGGCTTCTTCAGGGAGAGACACTCTCCAAGCATTGGGGAAACCCAAAAGAACCTCCATCCCAAGCTAACCCTTGCTCACCCCTATCCTTTGAAAGTTAGACAAGACCTATATGCGCTGCATTCTTACATGGAAACTTACATGACGTTTGATGCATCTAGCACATTTAATTCACTTCTTAGCCTAGAAAAAGTTTTCTCATCAAGTGGTTTAGTGAAGATATCCGCCAATTGTTCTTCGGACCTAACACCTCGCAATGAGATGTCTCCCTTAGCTTCATGGCCCCTTAAGAAATGATGGCGAATATCAATGTGCTTAGTGCGGGAGTGTTGAATGGGGTTTTTAGCTATCTTAACCGCACTTTCATTGTCACAAAGGAGAGTCACACAACCAAGTTTAATACCAAAGTCCAAAAGGGTTTGCTTCATATAAAGAATTTGGGCACAACATGCACCGGCCGCGATATATTCCGCTTCCACCGTGGACAAGGCGACGGAATTTTGCTTCTTGCTAGACCAAGATACTAGGGAACGCCCAAGCAAGTGGCACCCACCGGAGGTACTCTTGCGATCCACCCGGCATCCGGCAAAGTCCGAATCCGAGTATCCCAAGAGATGGAATTTTGCACCTTTAGGGTACCACAAGCCCACACTAGGGGTATGCTTAAGATACCTAGGTATCCTAAAGACCGCCTTCCGATGCGATTCTTTAGGTGCCGCTTGAAAGCGAGCATACAAGCATACACTAAACATGATATCGGGCCTAGATGCGGTAAGATAAAGCAATGAACCAATCATAGAACGGTAGTTAGATTGATCAATAGGTTTACCATCCTTATCCGCGTCGAGATGACAATTTGTTGCCATTGGAGTGCTTCTTGAGCTACAATCTCCCATCTCAAATTTCTTCAAGAGGTCCTTGGTATACTTCTCTTGATAGACGAAGGTCCCCTCTTGAAGTTGCTTGATTTGGAATCCAAGGAAGAATTTGAGCTCTCCAATCATCGACATCTCGAATTCCCTATACATCATTTTGCCAAACTCATGGCTAAGAGCTTCGTTAGTTGAACCAAAAATAATATCATCAACATAAATTTGACAAATAAATAATTCTCCGTTGATGTCTTTGGTGAAGAGTGTAGTGTCCACCCTCCCGATCTTGAATCCTTGTATGATCAAGAAATCCCGTAGTTGTTCATACCATGCCCTAGGTGCTTGCTTGAGCCCGTAGAGCGCCTTGTGCAACCTATACATATGATTAGTATTCCTCGGATCTTCAAACCCGGGAGTTTGTTCAACATAGATAAGCTCGTTAATGTAACCATTAAGAAAGGCACTTTTCACATCCATTTGATAAAGTCTAATATTATGATGTGATGCAAAGGCAAGAAGTATACGGATGGCTTCTAGCCGGGCGACCGGAGCGAATGTCTCCCCAAAGTCTAGTCCTTCAACTTGCGAGAGCCCTTTGGCCACAAGTGTTGCCTTGTTGCAGACCACCACACCGTTCTCGTCTTGTTTGTTGCGGTACACCCACTTTATTCCAATTGTAAGACCTATGTGTGCTGAATACATTGGCTTGTAGTGAATACACTTGGCTTTGATGATAAAAGTCTTAAATATCACCAAAACACCTTTTTTATCAAGGTCCGACTCTAGCTCTGAGCTACAGCAAGGTCCGACGGTAGGTCCGGCTTGTTTTGGGTAGCTCCGGCTACGTTAGATGCTAGGTCCGACTTCTTGGTAAGGTCCGCCTAGCTTTGGTTAGCTCCGATGAGCTTTATCTTTAGCTCCGGCATGACATTGTTAGCTCCAGCATGTCTTTGATAGCTCTAACATATATTTGATAGCTCTGGCATGCTTTTGCTAAACTCCGACGTACTTTGTCTAGCTCTGGTTTTGGGTTGACTAGTTTTGACTAGTTTTTGGTAAGCTCCGGTGCTAGGATCTACTAGTTTTGGTAAGCTCTGGCAGGTGCTTCATTGTACTAGTTTTGGTAAGCTCCGGCGCTAGGTTCTACTAGCTTTTGTTAGCTTCGGCTCAAGGTCCGGGTTGCTCTAGCAAGGTCCGGAACTTGACCGTAGTGCTTCTGCTTTTCATTTGCAATATTTCGTACTTGCTTTACATTGTTGGAAAGATTGATTAGTATTCATTTGCTAAGTTTTTGGTGCGTTTTGGTTGATAAGGATGATATCGTGTTACTGTGGTTTTGCAACATGCTTATGTGAGGTTCTCACGTAGGGTGTTGTATTCGGAACTAACTTGAGTCAAGTCGAGGACTTGGGATCGTATGGATTGGTCGTTTATTCATGTGCAGGTGTTGCTTGAGTTCAAGTCATGGCTGGTGACGGGATCCATTGGACTAGTCTCAGGGAGGAGATGAGGTTCCAACAACCAAGTTCGGGAGGAACTGTTGTTGAGCTGATCAGGAGGTCGCGCAAGATGATTGAATCAAGGGCAGTGCATATGAAGGTTACTGAACGCCAAAGGAAGGTGTTCGCACGTATGCATGCGGCGCATGACGTGGCAACATGGTTCCGAAGATGGGATAAGGAAGGAAAGATCTGGTTGGAAGGATCGGATCGTAACGGTTGATGACTTTGGCTGCAGCGGAGTCGGTTATGGCTCGGTATGGAAAGTATCGAGTTGGTTATGATAGGATTTCGTAAGGGTCACGAATTTGAGTTGTTTAGGAATGTGGGATACGTTCCTAAGGTGTTTGGGAGTCTTAAGATTGCTTCTATCTTCGTATAGAAGAATCTTGAGCAGTTATGGAAAGTTACGATTTGTGATCTGAGTAGGATTGGAGTCCTAGTTGATATTGGGTTGGCCTAAGGGCTGGTTATATAAGCAAGGGAGCCCAGAGCTCGTGGTAGACGACTTTCGAGCTGTTCCTCTTGTGTTCTATTGAATAAAATTCATAGTTTGAAGGAACTTTTGTGCCTTGTTCGTCCGACTTGTTCCAGACAAGTTTTACTCGTCGAGTTTCTGGACAGCACTACCTTTCGTCGGTGGTTTTATCATAACTCGAGTTTTACAGATCCAATTGACGTGATTATTTTTGGTTTGTCTTCACAACTTTATTGTCTATCATATGTCAAAATTTCACGGTCATTGGGTTTGTGGTCTATGATCTACAGGAGTTTCTTTGCAGCGTTCCAGAACTGTTTTTTCTCGAGTAGGACAGATTGACCATTGTTTGATCTTTCGATCATAACTTGAGTTTTTCTCGACGGATTTAAGTGATTCTTTTTGTGTTGTTTTCGTGACTTGATTCTCTCTGATATATATCACTTTTGTCACGGTGAAACACATTTAGATTAGTCTCACACACGATTTCTTTAACAGATCGTTTTTCTGCCGAAAGGGTTTGGGGTTTAATTGTTTCCGCTGCGTAAGATTTTTAAATCTACCATTCACCCCCCTCTGGTAGCTTTTCACATGCTCTTCGATCCTACACCAATGATGTTCTTGTCCTTGGGTCGCTCCTCCAACACCCAAACTTCATTGCGGATGAAGTTGTTAAGTTCTTCTTGCATGGCCATTACCCAATTTGGACCTTGGAGTGCTTCTTCAATGTGAGTGGGTTCTACACATGAAACAAACGAGTAGTGCTCACAAAACGAAGCGAAATGGCGAGAACGTGTACTTACTCCCCTTGACGGACTTCTGATAATTTGGTCCATCGGATGCGCCTTGGAGATGCGTCCATGCCTCATAAGTGGTTGTGAAGCACTTGGCGGTGGTGATGCGTGTTGCTCATCTTGTGGTTGGACTTGATCATGAACTTCTTCTTGTTCTTGATGTTGTGTAGCTTGTGAGTCTTGAGTCGGCAATGGATCATCCTTCTCTTCTTCGTCAACTTGAGGCGCCATGGAAGTGTTGATGTTGGAACTTGAAGCTCCCCCTTGATCATGGCTCTCCTCAACTTTAGGCTTGATGTCTCCGATGGTCATGTTCTTCATAGCCTCTCGTAAGGGCTCATCATTTATTTCATCATGACCAAAACTCTCCTCTTGGGAGCCATTAGTTTCATCAAACTCAACATCACAACTTTCCTCAACTAAACCGGAGGTTTGGTTGAATACTCGATATGCTTTTGAGTTTGATGCATAACCAAGAAATATACCAACATCACATCTTCTTTCAAACTTACCGAGCCTTTTCTTGCGGTAGATGTAGCACTTGCACCCAAAGACTCGAAAGTAGGAGATATTGGGCTTTCTCCCAATGAGAAGTTCGTACGGGGTCTTTTGAAGTAGTCTATGAAGGTAGACCCTATTTGCGGCATGGCACGCCATGTTGATTGCTTCGGCCCAAAAATTCTCCGACGTGCCATAGTCATCAAGCATTGCTCACACAAGAGTGATGAGAGTATTGTTCTTTCTTTCAACAACACCATTTTGTTGAGGAGTGTATGTGGCCGAAAACTCATGCTTCACGCCTTCACGGTCACACCACTCCCCAATGTTGTAGTTCTTGAATTCGGTGCCGTTGTCACTCCGGACCTTGATGATGGGAAGTTGAAATTCCCTTTGAGCGCGGTTAGCGAAGGTCTTGAACACTTCCGGAGTTTCACTCTTGTCACTTAGAAACAAAGTCCAAGTATAGCGAGAGTAGTCATCAACTATAACAAGACAACAGAGGTTACGGCCAAGACTTTGATATGTGGACGGTCCGAAGAGGTCCATGTGAAGTAGTTCAAGTGGCTTGGAGGTTGACACCATTATCTTCATTGGGTGGTGTGAAGCAACTTGCTTCCCGGCTTGACAAGCGCTACAAAGCTTGTTCTTCTCAAATGTGACATCCTTCACGTCGATCACCATCCCAAGCTTGAATGACTTCTTTAGCTTGCTCATCCCAATGTGCGCTATGCGTCGATGCCATAGCCAACCCAAACTTGTCTTGGTGAAAAGACAAGTGGTCAAGCTAGCATCCTTGTTGGAGAAGTCTACTAGGTAGAGATGTCCATGCCGAAATCCTTTGAAGATTAGTTTTTGGCTTGTTTCACTACTCACAACAACATCATTTTTGCTAAAGGTGCACGTTATTCCAAGATCACATAATTGTGCAATAGAAAGTAAATTAAAACTAAGTGACTTAACGTACAATACATTGGAAATAAATAAATCATTTGAAATAGCAATTTTACCTAACCCAATTACCTTACCCTTAGAGTTGTCACCAAATGTGACTTGTTCATGATTACCGGGGTTTTCTACGGTAGTGAACATACCATCATTACCGGTCATATGTTGAGTGCACCCGCTATCGAGTACCCAATGCTTTCATCCGGCTTTGTAGTTCACCTACACACATGAATTCAATTTTTAACTTTAGGCACCCAAGCCAACTTAGGTCCTTGTATGTGTGATACAAGTGTTTTTGGGACCCAAAGTTGCTTGGGGAACTTCCCCTTCATGCCCTTCATATCCTTGCCAATGAATCTTGCCTTCACCTTGCCATCTACTTTACTCAAGAGATAAAAACGATCATTGAAAGTAGATTTGTAGTTAATGGGCAATTTTGGAGAAGGCCGGTTAGGAAGAGGACACTCCCTTGTGTGGTGATCGGTGACCTCACAATGTTGGCAATAAGAACCAACTTCCTTGATGAAGCTTGTTCTAAGCTCCGGTGAGGGCACCTTTCCTTTGTTAGGCACTGGGAAGGATCCAAGTCCTCTCTTGTTGAAGGCCTTTGCTTGTTTGAAGAGGATTTCCTTGTGCTTGACTTCTCCTTTTGATAGTCTAGTCACACTAGTGCGGAGACTCTCAATTTCTTCCAACAAGTCCTTCTCCCTAGTGTTCTCTTTCAAAGGCAAAGACTTGTGCAAGACATTAGTGGCATGAGAAGTAATGGATACCTTATCATTAAGAGTTTGTTTCTTTATATTTTTCAATTCTTGATCAAGCGCTTCATGAGCAAGGTTAAGTATTTGATGCTCTTGGATCAACTCATTGTGCTTTCCCAAGAGTGCTTGGTGGGCTAAGTCAAGCTCATGATGATCTAGCTTGATTTGAGCCTTATCCTTCTCAACTTGCTTGACATGGGATTTGAGCATGTCATGCTCTTTATGTATGCTTTCATACTTGTCAAGCAAATCAAGGTTAGAACTCTCAGGCTTAGCACGAGTTTCTTCAAGAGCTTTAACCTTACTCTTTCCCTCTTAATGATAGTGTGATATTCATTTATTAATGAAGTTAAATCATCGGGGGAAAGCTCATCATCGCTAGAATCATCACATACCTTGGTGTTACCTTTAGCCATGAGGCACATGGGTGGTGGATGAAGAGGTGAGTCATCATTGTTGGCAATGGCAAGGCCAAACTTTCTTCTTCCGCTTTACTCTCTTCATCACTTGATTCTTCGTCAGTGACCCATTCATTTGCCTCACACATGAACACCTTTTGTGGGCCATTTCTTTTCTTTGGGAAGAGCTTTGCCTTCTTGCCCTTGTCATGTTTCTTCTTCCCAAAGGATCTTGGTTTGGGTTTGACCTCTTCTTCATCATCTTCACTATTTTCTAGCTTGCGATGCTTGCTCTTGTGGTTCTCTCTTCTTTTGTCCGGTTTTGGACAATCATAGGAGATGTGGCCTTGATCACCAAAATTGTAGCAAGTCTTGTGGTCGTCTCTCCTTGGTAGAAATGCTTTCTTCTTGGGATCAAAGGTGTATCCCTTCTTAGTAATCTTGGAGTTCAAGCGTGAGAACTTTCTCATCATCAATGCAAGCTCATCATCGTCATCTTCACTTGATGCTTGCTCTTCTTCACTTGAGCTAGGCTCAACCACCTTCTTCTTGTTGAGACTTGTTTTCTTGGTGGAGGCCTTTAGAGCAATTGTTTTTGAAGATGATTTCTCCATCATCCCAAGTACACTCATCTCATGAGCGTGAATCTCTCCAATGAGTTCTGAAACTTCAATGTGGTCAAGAGATTCTTTTTGAAGCATGGAGTTGATGATGTTGTACTTTGGCTTGGGAAGGAACATAAGAATCTTGCGGTTGATGAGTCCTTTGCCAAGAGAAGCAATGTCAAGAGCATTAATTTCTTCAATAAGCACATTCAAGCGAGAGAACATTTCATTGACATTTTCATGAGGTAGCATTTTAAATTCATCATACTTGGCTTTAAGCATGTGATATTTTAGTTCCTTGACTCGAGAAGAGCCCTCAAGAATTTCTATTAAGCAAGCCCAAATTTCACAAGGCTTTTCTTTGCTAGCAATCCTAGTAAACACATCTTGACTAATACATTCATAAATTGCATTCCTAGCTTTAGCATCCCATTTAATTTGATCACCAACATAATTGTGCTCACCAAACCCCGCGTGGGTCGCTTCCCATACTTCGGGAGCAACAGCCTCTAAATAAGTGTGCATGCGTGCTTTCCAATAGGCAAAGTTCTTGCTCTCGAAGATAGGAACCGAACCCCCAACCTTGGCCATTTTAGCTCTCTAGCGGTGAAGCTAGAATGATCCTATGAGCAACCTTGCTCTGATACCAATTGTAAGGATTGAATGCCCAAGAGGAGGGGTGAATTGGGCTTCTTCTTCAAAAATTTAAAGTAATAAAACTTAATTACTAAAAATCCAATTCCCTACGCAAACAACCTATGCATTCAAGTAAATAGCAACTTCGCGGTATATAAAATGCATAAGTGTAGGGTGAGAGGAAGAGAATGCAAACTCCCGAGTAGACACGAAGAGTTATCCCGTGGTTCGGCAAGATCGTTAATATCTTCCTACATCCACGTTGTGGCACCCACCAAAGGGTATAGCCACACCCAAGTTACCGAGACTAGGGATGTTCACTATTCTTCTCTGTTTGCCAACCTCAGCAAGGTGGAGCTCAAGCCTTGTACAACTTGGTTCCTCCGGGCTTCCACAACCGTCTTGGCAAGCTCCGGAAGTCTCTCTCAATTACAAACACCAAGGGACACTCCCTTACAGCTCTCACTACACTAGAGATTCCACTCACCAAGAATGGAAGCACACAAGCACTATCTCTAGCTAGTTCTAGCCTATCTCTTGGTGTGTAAGTGGTGTAAATGATCTAGAAGTGGTAGCTCAATGTCTTGAATGCTTGAGAATGTGTAGAGTATGTCTGGTGATCAAGACTTGTCGAATAGACTGGTTGAAGGGGTATAAATAGCCAGCCTCCATGAAATAGCCGTTGGAAAAGTAGGCTGACATCACTGCTCTGTGAATACTGGATGATCCGATGCTCTCCCTTCAGTTATCATCGGTCAAGTTCACTTTAGCTGATGTCACTGTGTCAGATATGACCGTTGTTAGACCGATGTTACACTTGTATTCTCATCGGATGATCCGGTGACATTTCCTCCAGAATTGGTTCAGACTTGATGCTTACTGGAGTGATTGACCGATGTGTATATTGCTGTACATCGGATGATCCGGTGCTACACTTGGTCCAAGGATATTGCATACTGTACTGATGGACCGATGTAACATTGTCCTTAACATCGGATGATCCGGTGAGTACTTTGTTCTGAGGTCTTCTTCTTCTGCTGAATCAACTCGACCGATGTGTTGTTCTCTGGAAACATCGGTTGATCCGATGAGTTGATTTTGTTTGCTTCGAGTTGTTCTAAGTTATTCTTTTGTATTTGGCTCGATTGACCTCTTAGAAATTTGTTGGAAATATACTTCTGATGATTTTCAAGCATTGAGTGTTGTCAATTATGGTTGAATAACTTTGACATATGAGCTTTTACTTTTAATCTTCATAACCTTGATTGATCTCATAAAGTGATTGTTTAGGGGTCTCCAATGATCAGTAGTTGACATTCATATTTATAGATTTCATTTGATTGAGTGATATGGGAGACTTTGCATCCACAAATTCATTAGTAAAATCCAATGGTTGTCATTAATCACCGAAACCATACCTCATGGGGGCCTATATGCTTTCATCTACCTTATAGCAAATTCATGACAACACTCTAGTTCTTCTTGCCTTCACTCGAGGGCGAGCAAAGGACTAAGTGTGGGGGAGTTTGTTGACGGTTCTTAAGCACCACATTTTGACCGTCAATTCACCTCATAATGTGCATAAAAGAAGCACAAAACATAGTGGTAGGGTTATACACTAACCCAATTCCACAAGTGTTGGTATTTATTTGTATGCAGGTGAATTATTACCCAAAATACCAAAACATGCAGGGATGAATCCATGAAAATGGATTTCAACGAATCAGGTGATGACATGTGGCAACACATGGATCAAATGGCCCACAAACAGAAGAATACGAGGAGATCCAACGGTTTTGGACCCATATATATCAAGGGGGCCCACCTGGAAGCCACCTAGAGGAAGCACTCCCCGAGGGGAGCCTTGACCAGGTCGGCCGAACCAGGGGTTCGACCGACCTCTTCCTGGCGCCAAACTCGGTCAAATGACACGTGTTGGCTCCTCCTGGCTCCCTGGAGTCAATGGTGACTGATTCGCGCGTTAATTGTGGCGGGAACTGACCCTTCTCCACCTATAAATAGACCCCCTCACCTCACTTCTCACACACACTGAAAGTTGAGAATAGTGCTACACTCCAAAGGTTTAGAGTTGTCCTAGAGGCTACCAAAGTAGAAGGAGAGTGTGGTGAAGAGTCTAGGAGAAGGAGGCTTGGGCTTGTCAAGTCCCTCTTCTACACTTGTACCCCTACAAAGGTTTTACTCAATCAAGTAAGCTTTTGTGAATTCAATACAAGTTTGATCTTTTATTCTTAGTAGTTTGCACAAGTAGTTACTTGTGGGTTCACTGCTTTAATTCATTAGAGGCTCTAGTTGTAGCTTTATGTTCGAAACAACTAGAGTAGTGATTTAGAACGTAAGCGTGGTGTTTGGGTTATAAATTAGTGGATATCTCATAGACCCACGGATTGAAGAGGTAGGCAGTAGGTGGTGACAGTCCTATCTATCCGTCGTAATCCTCCACGTTCGGCTATGCCATAGGCTCTTGGCGGGAGTCATACTAGTATTGCTAGGAGTAAGCCCATGCTTGAAGCAAGCATCTACTGCAAACTACCTTGAATTAGGATCAATACTTTGAATTCCTCTCTGATCCTTGCCTACCAAACAACTTTGTGTCCTTGGGTGAGCTAGTTCGAAAGATTAGCACACACGTTCTTTGGTTTCGATACCCTTGGGAATACTCCTTAAGGGGAAGTGCTACAACGGTATTTCCGTGCGCTTGCGGATAACTCTGTGGTGTTAAGAAATACCAACAGCCTCCACATGTATAGAAGCTTCGGACCTACCTCCCCGCGAGGGAAAGCTCTGGAGCCGCCACGTGTTGAGCCTCCGAACCTACGCTACCAACAGGAGTACAGACAGATCTCCAACGGGATAAGCATTCAAGGGACACTTATTGTTACAGTTACAATGTCTGTGCCATTAATGCAATATTAATAGCGCACTATCAGTAGACCCTTAATACTGATAACGCCAAAATTAAGGCGCGTTATCACACTATTAAGGTGCTTAAACACACTTAACTATGTTTAAGGCAATAATAATCCTCGGGGCCACATGTCGGGCCAGGTAACTCAGTAACAGCTATCTCTTGGTCTATAAAAGGGATGTGTTGCACGGTACAAAACAGGCAAGCTCATATGCACGCAAGGACTAGCAAATCTCCAATACAACAACACACACTTCGTGGAGTAGGGTATTACACTCAGGCGGCCCGAACCACATAAATCATCGGTGTCATCATCTTGTCTAAGATCTCTTCGCGCCCAAACCGATGCAAGAACCTCTACGGTCTACAATTTAGTAGTACCGGGGGAAGTCTCATTCGTAAGCTTCGACAGACGGGAGCAGGCAACCTAGAGAGGAAGCAACATGGGAGAATTCGCTCTGCTGGGAGTCCTGCAATGGGCCAATGATGGATAGCAGATAGGAGGTCGTCTGCAAAGCAGGTGATAAGGGGGTGATGCCAGTCGGGCTGGGAGTCGGCAAGAGCACAGTAGAAAGCGCCATTAGGGAGGTGGGCGATGGAGCAGGCACCGATGGGGGGGGATATTGTGGCAGGGGGTTACCAGAGGAATGAGATGGAGAGGCCACCAGGGCCAGGGCCCCCGACGAGGGCAGGCGGTGGGGTTGCCTGGGCCTAGGCGGCCGCCAACGGGGACATGCGAACTCCTTCCGTGTCACCCTAATGCATGAATGTGTTGCTATAATTGTTGGCCACAGTGAATGTGGCCTAGAGGGGGTGAATATGCTTTGAAAATTTCCTGCACACTTAATCAAATGGTCAAATTCTTGATAGACCGAACTTGTCCGTTTGGATGTGCGGACTTGTCCGGTGTGCTAAATGTATGTCGATTTGACTAAGTGTTGATTCAGGATTTAAACTTTATAGCAGTGGAAATGTGAACAACTGGTAAGATCACTTGAATTAACAAACAATGTTGTGAAGTTACACGTGAGAAACAATTTGCAATTCAAGTTATAATATTGATCAACTATGTGCCCTAATCAATGAAGATGCAAAACAAGAAGCACACAAGACACAAACTTTTACCAAGGTTCGATCTCACCAAAGAGATCTACTCCTTGTTGAGGAAGCCCACATAGAGCCGGGTCTCTTCAAACCCTTTCCCTCATCAAGTCACCACACAAGGCTGACTTGATTCCACTGTCACGAGTAATCACCAAGTTTATAGGGCAACCTCACACGTTGAGGGCTCCCACAAGAATTACAACGAAAATGCGATCAAATACACTCGAAAATATTACAATGAAAAGCATGAGTGTTAAGAGATCAAACCCCAAGATCTCAACGATGTGTAGACAACGATCTCCCAACCCAAAATCTTGAATACTCAATTGATTTTCACCTTTGAGGACTTTAGATGCGTGGGGAGATGTGTTTTTGGGCTCTTGAGATAAGTGGCGGCGCTAGGTTGAGTTGTGAACAGTAGAATGCGTGAAAAAAGTTCGTGGGTCGTGGATCTCCTATTTATAGTGTTTCCTAAATTGTTACCATTAGGGATCCCGACAACCGGACTAGTATGCCTTGGGGTCTGGACTTGTCCGGTGTGCTGTGTAAAAGTCAGCGTGAAATGTGAGCACACTAGAAACCCTAATTGTGTGAGGTATACCGGACTAGTCTGATAGGAGTCCGGACTTGTCCGGTGCCAAGTGAAATTGAACTCCAGAGAGTTGAACGGACTAGTCCGATCCAGTAATGGACTTGTCTGGTGCTATGTGTTATTGAACATCAAAGAGTTCAACGGACTATAGGACGGACTTGTCCAGAGTGTAGTGAAAATAGTTTACAGAGACTTGAACGGACTAGTCCGGTCCAACATCGGACTAGTCTGGTGCACTATGAAAAGTGGTTCCAGAAAATTTATCGGACTAGTCCGGTAAGTGATCGGACTAGTCCGGTGCACAGTGCATTTGGACAACAGAGAGTTGAACGGACTAGTCCGGTGCTCAGTGAATTTTTAGGTGTTTTTAAGCCCTTACCCCTACGCAAAGACTTGAGCTCTTGGGATGTGTCTCTCACACACATCCTATACACTTAAATCTAATTTGCGCTTCAGTTGTCAGTTGGGCTTTTCTCTTTTGTACACCACTTCATTTTCACCTTTTTGAGTGCACCAAACTATCTCATTTAGTTTAATCTGCAGTCACCTCAACAAGTTCATTAGGATCTCATTTGGTTGTCATCAATCGTCCAAAACCCACAAGGGATTGCCTAAATGCACTTTCACACAGTCACGAGAGCAAATCATCAACAACAACGACTCATCAAGGTAATTTTACTAAAGACCACAAATGATGTGATTGTACCATGTGACTGTACAAATTATTTCATTGGAACCAAGCAAATTTACTAATTTGTCCTGAAGGTAAATATAAATATTGGGAAGTGCTGCTCGATAGACCCAACTTGTTCTTGAAAGTAACAACACATACACTATCTATACTCATTGGATTTGTTGCTAAAATTTCAGGTATCAAGTCCAAAACTCTCGATGAATGGCCTTTGATCTAAGAAAAACAAGAGACATGCTACCTCGTCCTTATGTTATTGGCTTATGGTAGAATAAAAGGGGAAATCCTTTTTGATTATATTAAACTAAGGATTAGTAGGAAGAGGGCAGGGACAGATCCACAGGAGTCAGGGGGCTTCAGCCCCCCTACTCTCCAAGATATAGCGGAGCCCCCTCTTGAGCCTCTTCATGAATTTTGTAGAAGGAGAAGTGGATTTGAAGGGTTAAAGATTGAAGATGAATGCAAGCACATCACTTGTTCGATGAAGAAATATTCAGTGTAAAAACATTGATTCAAAGTCTAAATTTATGTATGAGAATATTTAACTTGTGTCTATTAGAGTGTATTTCACCCCCCCCCCCCCCCCCAATATTTGAGTCTGGATCCGCCACTGGAAGAGGGTGAGCATCTCTGCTTCAGTGTTTCCAGATTAAACATGCTCAGATCAAAATAGGGTGTCATCAACAAAAAGCACAAGTTTATAGAAAGAAATGTGATGTTCTTTTTTGTGATGGATAAAGTTCCGATCTTCTCCTCCTAAGGAGGTTATCGTCATCTTATTACAAGTTAATACAAATGCAGACACTCACAATCTATTATCTAGAACAAGACGACGATAACTGGATAGCTAAACAAACAATAGTGGACTGAACTTCATAGACCAATATGTGGTATGTTCGTCCTCGCACATTTTTCGTAGGTGCACCCCAAAATAGGCATTCATGTATTCCTCTGTAGAGTACATGCATTTAGTATTATAAAATTCAGCCTGAAATTCACTATCACCGGAAATCGAACTCAGGATCTGAGAAGTACTACTCAGAACACTTAACTATTAGGCTAAGCCTCCTTTCAAAGAAAGAAATACAATGTAAAGTAATCAAACACGACACCTATTAGTAAGCATCTACCCATATGAGCTACTATGCTCTATAGTGTAATTAAATTATCGTCATTAGGATAACAATTTTAATTTATTTTATACTAAATAAAATTGTTATTTTACAACAACAATTGAAGAACACAGTGAGTATACCTTTATCATGTTTTTTTTGCAGGATGCAGCATTCTCCCTTAACCATTTCTTTCTCTACCATGCTCTTTTATTTGCAACAATAACCATAAGCAAGTTAATGTGACTAAGTGAAAAATATAGAGGTGCCAACGGGTCGAATTTGGTTCAGATAGAGTAAAATCAGAACCTGATTTAAATAATGCACACGTAAAGTTTTATATCCAAACCTGCACCCGCGGGTAAAAAGTTATACCGAACCCAAACTCAACGGGTTTTAGATAAATTTCGAGTACCTATTTGCACTCAACAGGTTTGAGTTGAAGCAGGCATCCTGACCTCCTTTCATCTCATGTCTAGCTGACCATTGGGTTTGCCTTGGCGATGTGAGACTAAACTTTCGTCACTGATGTGCTTCTAGTCCACGCAGTCCAAAAAAAGTAAACCCTAACCAGCCCGCGGACCATTACACCGTCACACGCCCGGCGCAACAGCCACATCGGAACAGGGAACACTTACACTGCGATGCTCCCGATGATACGAAGGTGCCCCTTCCGGATGCGCCGACGTCCGGCTCCGAAGGCGCCCCGCCGGCCGCCGCCGCTCAAGTCACTCCGCCACCGATCGGAGCGCCTCCACCTCCGCCTCGTGCCCTACCATCATCTGATGCTGACGATGCGCCTCCACCTCCATCCCGTGGTCTGCCGCCTTCGCCCCGCACCCTACCACTGTCCGACGACCGATGCTACTTCAGGATCCGCTCGCGCCATGTCGCCGTCCGACGATGTGCCTCCACCCCGCGACCTGCCGCGTCCCGCCGCTTTGGTCCCAACGCCCTGCTGCATCCCATCGCCCCAGTCGAGGCGCAAAGATCGAGGACCAGGTCGAGCCGGCTGGGCTGAAGATCGGTCTGCGAGTGAGATGGGTTGGGCTATTTTCTTGTGTGCCGGATTTGAAGTTCCGCGTAACCCGTCGGGTACTTGCGAATAAAAAATAAAATCTGTATATGCAAAACATCAGGTCGGGTAAAGGTTGTACCCGAGGGTAAAAATTTTTACCCGCACCTGCACTCGTCAGCTACCCAAATTCGTGAGTACAATTGTCATCCATAGAAAAATATATCACTATATCGGTTTTTGTTGTTGAGTTCTACCATACGCTCTGGTCGCACTTAGGGGTGGGCAAAAAACCAGCACCCAAAAATTGAAGCTGAAAAAAATCGAGACTTAAATCGAAAAGATCGAAATATAAGGTGTTGGGTACCTATTTAGATTTCTTAATATTTGGTATATAAAATTCTGGTTCGGACACCACCCTTGGGTACCCGAATACCCGAACAACTAATCCATCAAATTTTTAGTTAAATTATGGTCTACAATCTATGAACAATCCGATTTTGATATTTCATCTGTGAATTTTGGTATGTAAAGTCGTTATATTGAACTATTTATATATGATTTGTCATTAGTGAACTTTTAATTTATTGGCTTCTGAAATTAAATTCACGAATGATATTGAATTTCTATTAACCAATGAGAATATGACATAAGTATAATGTATAATCCGTATATTTAAGATAAGATCGAAATTGAATTGAAATTTTGGTACGGAAATGTTCAAATATTTTACAACATTTCAGGTGGTGAATTTAAAAAACTAAAATAAAAAAATGAAATAACCAAATCAAAATATCGGGTAGATGTAAACAAACAGACCTAACTCGCACTCGCTTGTGCGTTTTCAAAAAAAAAAAAAACTCGCACTCGCTTGTGGTTCGACTTTGGTGCTTTCGGTCATCCGGAAATACAGAGATTAGGGCTTAGCACGTCGGACTGAATTGAATGGATTCCAGGTCTAAAAATAAAAACAGGTCAGACTAGGAGGAGAAGGAGAGGCGTTTCTAGCTGAATCTGCGCACCGCTCCCTTCCAAACGTCGCGCTTCAGTTCCTTCACCTCACCGTCGTTATCATCTTCTCTCTGGGATATCGCCCAGCCCGACGCACGTCGATCCCAATGCAGATGAACAGCTTGCTTCGACTGATAATTAATCAAGCTCCAAAATAGCCGGCAGATTAACAATCGACATTTTTCTAGTTCATCAACCATGCAATGGCAAGCGGCATCAAATTAACCGCCGAGCACTAAATTAATCGCATTTCACACGCCCCGTGCCACACGATTGCATAGGCGCAGCTGGACGGGCTCATTCACACACGTACAATATTTCGAGGAATGACATGAGTACAAGGCCACCGGATCCTCCGTCGTGATTCGTCATGGCGGCTATTAAACTCTTAATAACTTAGGATCATTGGCTTCATTCGTTGATCCTTGATCACCAGCGACTAGCTCTAAGCTGCAGCCATATCGCACCAGCGCTGTACGTCCACTGTGCCATTGTACGTGTTTGCCTGTTTGGAGGTAACTGTCCTCCTCCTCCGCAACGGCGCCAGCAATGGCGCGGCCGGGGACGGCGATCGTTAGCGCCCGCCTGGTGCTCCCTCTGGTGGTCTCGCTCTTCGCTGTCGCGCTGCCTGCGACCGTGGCGCAGAACCTGGCGGCTGACCGAGCGGCGCTGCTGGCGCTGCAGGGCGCGCTGGACCCGGGCCGGCGCCTCCCGTGGGACCCCACGGCGCCGACGCCGTGCGGCGAGCGGTGGCGCGGCGTCGCGTGCGACCCCCTTGGCGACCGCGTCGTGGAGCTGCGGCTGCCAGCCAAGGGTCTGGCAGGGACGATACCTGTGGGCACGTTGGGGAACCTCACCGCGTTGCAGAAGCTGTCGCTCCGGTTCAACGCCATCTCCGGCGAGATACCAGTGGACGTCGGCAACTGCGTCGAGCTGCGGGGTCTGTTCCTCAGGGGGAACCGGCTCGCGGGCGGGCTTCCGGAGGGGTTCTTCTCGCTGGCACTGCTCAGGAAGGTTGATCTCGCCGGGAACCGGCTCACCGGTGGCGTGCCGCTGGAGTTCAACAGGCTCACGTGGCTGAACACGCTCTTCCTCGAGGAGAACCAGCTCGCGGGTGCGCTCCCGGCGGGGTTTAATGTCAGCAAGCTTGCGGCGAATGGGTTCAACGTGTCGTTCAACGCGCAGCTCACTGGCCCCGTGCCCACGTCCCTCGCCCGGATGCCGGCGACCGCGTTCCTCGGTACGGGGCTCTGCGGCGGCCCACTCGCCGCGTGCGCCACGCCTCCGCCGGCATCTGATGGTGACGGTAAGAGCGGAAAGCTGTCTCGCTGGGCGATCGTGGGGATCATAGTGTCCGCTGTGCTCGTTATCCTGCTCATCATAGGTTTCTTTGCCTTCCTCCGCCGAAGTCGTGCGCAGCAGGCCAGCAGGCCCGCAGGGGCTGCGGCCGACGTGCACGCTGGAACCGCGCCAATAACGGTGACAGTGGCGAGGACGGACATTGACGCAGTGCAGCACTCGCACTCCGGCCCGCCGCTCGCGCCGGCGATGATCAGCGACGGCAAGAAGCTGGTGTTCCTGGGGAGCGCGCCGGAGAGGCCCTACGACCTGGAGACGCTTCTGCGGGCGTCCGCCGAGGTGCTCAGCAAGGGCGTCCACGGCACGACGTACCGCGCGACGCTCGACGGCGGTGAACCTGTTCTCGCCATCAAGCGGCTCCGCGAGGTGCACATCTCCGAGCACGAGTTCCGCGACAAGGCGGCGGCTCTCGGTGCCCTCCACCACGACAACCTGCCCCGCCTGCGTGCCTACTTCTACAGCAAGGAGGAGAAGCTCCTCGTCTATGACTTCGTCGGCGCCGGCAGCCTGTCCTCACTCCTCCACAGTTCGTCCCCGAGAAAACTTCATGTTCTGTCCTCGGGGTATGTGACATATAGACTAGCATGCTCAAGTTTTTTTTCTTGCCTCGCAGATAATGGCGCAGAGGGCCGTGCGCGGCTGGACTTCACAGCGCGCGCGCGCATCGCGCTGGCGGCGGCGCGCGGCGTGGCGTTCATCCACCGCGGAGGGGCCGGGTCGTTGTCGCACGGCAACATCAAGTCATCCAACGTCGTGGTCACCGCTGCGCGCGACGGCGTCTACGTCGCCGGCTACGGCATCCCGCAGCTCGTGGGCGCCTCATCGCTGCCGAAGCGTGGCGGCGGGTACCGCGCGCCGGAGGTGGCCGACGCGCGCGCCGTGGCGCAGAGCGCCGACGTGTACAGCCTCGGCGTGGTTGTGCTGGAGCTTCTCAGCGGCCGCGCCCCCGCGCACGCGCTGCCGGACGGCGCGGACGGCGTGGACCTGCCGCGGTGGGTGCGGTCCGTGGTGCAGGAGGAGTGGACGTCCGAGGTGTTCGACTCCGCCATCGCCTACGAGCCGCGCGTCGAGGAGGAGATGATGCGGCTGCTGCAGCTCGGCATCGAGTGCACCGAGCAGCGGCCCGATCGGCGGCCGGCGATTGCCGAGGTGGAGGCGAGGATCGAGCGCGTTGTCGAGGACGCGTGCCGGAAAGCCGATTTCAGCAGCACGGACGGTAGCCGGAGCGTGTCAGCGTGATCTGCCGGCTAGACAGCGTCGCAACTCTGATGTGTTCATGTTCCAATGTTGCATATTTCTCTTCCTGCTGCAGGTATTCTGCAGCTGCATAAAGATCATACGCTGTTGATTATTGTAACTTTATGTTATTTCATTTCTGAGCATTAATATTACTCCAACATTGATGCAATAAAGTTTTATGGTAAATTGAATTAACTTCGAGCTGACACAGCCTACTACCATTGTGCAAACCTTTTTGTTTTCTGCTGCAAACATCAGTTTACGAGAGGTGAGGCATAAAGAGCCGGATATCTCTGGGGGTGATGAACTACTGCAATCTGTTCACAAATAAAATGCACCGTACACTGCATGCTTCAAAATCCGCATTGCTGCTATTAACTGAATTAATAGTTTGAGGCTACAAATTTGAGTCAAACCAAAACGAGGCCATATGCTACACGGTTAGAAACTAGTTGTAGTTATTGGACCAAAACTACAACTCCTCCACTTGAATGGAAAATCCACACGGGCAGCGTTTTGTTCGCACAAATGTCGCCTCGTCAAAGCTCTGTCTATCCTCCGGAAACTCATGCTCATGGTCAGGAGCAGGAAAGCAAGGGTTCGGCAGCTGCTCTCTCTGCATTTTGCTTGTATTAGCCGGAGTTCCCGTTTCGGAAGTGTTTCTCTGGATGCCATCATTTTTGGGCGATCCTTCCTGACCAAGCCCTTCTGGAGGCGTCCTGTAGGTGTCCTTCAAGCGCTGTCTTGTTACAATGGAACATAGCAACTGATACCACCTGGAGAGAGCCTGAGCTTCCTGCTGCTTCCTCTCACATTCTTGTCTCTGTTCCTCTTCTTCAGCATATGCCTAGTTGGAGGTATGGAATAAAAAGTATCACGTCAATTGTAGTTGCAGGCGTATAATATAATGGTGGTGAGAAAAGAGACATTTAGCTATGTTTCAAACACCAGATACGCAAGGGGTGGAGTTCGCCTGTTCTTATAACAGAGGGAGTATCTATTTATAGACTGTTCGAATCCATTCACATTATTAGGCTTCATATTTACAGTACAAACCTCTCACAGTTTTTAATCATTGAACAATTTCACCTTCTGATAAGACAGCATCGTCCAATCATATAATAAATGATCAATCACGATAATAGGATAAAAAGTTTCAATCATCTGAAAAATAACCCTCACATTACCTCCAGGATCGCACTTTTGAATTCCGTACAGACAACAATTCCATCAAAAACTGGAAGGCACCGACCACTCCGATAGTCAAACCCAACCATGGCAGGAGCATAATCAATATTAATTCTCTTTGCAACTTGGAATAATCTTGGTAACCTCAAGTGCACTGTACCAGGTGGGATGCACTTATCTGACCATACGTCAACTTGGCCACGTTCATTCTATGAGACGTTTTAGTACTGATTAGTATATAAACAACACAAAACAAGGATTAAAGGTTCCTATGGTGAGTGATACAAAATGACCTAACATTACCTTTGGCACAATGCCATCTACAGCATGAGGAAGTTGCAGCGGTTCCAGTTGCCATTCACCATATAACTCCAAGGTTGGCTTGAGACCATCTTCATCAACATTTTGTTGGAATGACTGAACATTAAAAGTCCTCTTTGGACGTGTCACAACCTAAAGGGCGCATTACATTACATCAGCATTAAAAGTGCAATGCTATGCGTACGATGAGATGCATCCGACCTGTGTCAGAACTACCTTGTGGCTGTGCTCAGCAAATACGCATGTGGGCCCATGCAGCAACACATACAGAGCACTGGCGCCTCCTACACTAATCAGATGCATGCATCATACGCATTCATTCTCGTAATGAAACTACCAAAACAATAACTTAGTGCTTCTGCTATGAACCTTTGCAGGTAACTCGTTTTCTCTGACTTGCAGGCCCTCCCGCAACCATCCATGTCTTGATTGCAGTGTTTGAACACAAGATCTAGGATAAACTGGATGCCCTTTACAGAAGCCAAGAACTGGACCTTCAGGGTGAAGAATTTGGTTCTTGTGAAGCCACTTCTCAATAGCATAGAGGTGGTGGTCCTTGTAGGCCTAAACAGTTCCATAGATTATTAAAGTAAACCAACGGGTAATCTTGGCAAATGCAGAAGGGGCAAAAAATATGCTAATCTATCTCAAATACTGCAAGGCATGTACCAGTTGACTCGTAGGAAGGGGCTCTGTTAGGGCTCTGGTTTGAAGTTCGATGTCTTCAGAATCGTCTGTTGCTACCAATTCCATCTGCTTTAGTGGTGCCAAAACACGATCCCACCACTGTGGATTAACTCTCCCTTGCACAATCCTATGCCACTGCAAGCAATACCTAAGAACATGACATCGTAATCAGCGTTCATTGGGTAATAACATATTGATAATCATGCTTATGCTTACAATATTTTACTTCATGGTTGCGGTATAATTGGTTTGGCTGATAACCATATGTTTTACTAAAAAAGGTAAAATGGTAAAAAAATAAGGAATTGTGCAAAAAAAACCTTCTTGTTACATCCTTGGCTCCGTTTCCAGCAAAAGCAATAACATATCTTAATGGCTTCTTGCAAACAGCAGAAGAAGCTTCTACATTTCTTTCACAATCAATGAGATCATTTACAGCATCAACATGAACCCATTTGCCTGTTGATGACTGCCCACCACAGTATACCTCAGCCCAATATAATGGAGCTCCACTTCTTGACCAAACCGCACTTGAGCTCGACGAAGCTTCTGAATTTTTACGCAACTTTTTCAATGGAGTAGAATTGTGTAGGCTACCAGTTGACTGACTCACATGAGTAGATAGTTTATTGTTTTGAGTATCAGCAGCAGTAGCTGAAAGAGCCATTTCCAGCTGCAACTCAAATTCCAAATCCCCTTTTCTTTTTGGTACTTCAGCATTATTGGAAATGGGAGGAAGTTGGCTGCTGGTTGAAGTATCTTTTGATGCTGAAGCATAGCTACCACTTCCATTATCTGCTTTTATGATTGATAAACTTTTAGACAAATTTCTTTTGCAGGCTGAAGTTTGTCTCAATTTCCCAAGATTGCCTCTTTGTTGAATAATGCCAACACTATCTTCAGTTTTATCTTGTAGCAAAGCAGAACTAACCACAACATGGTCAGAAACTGGAGAACTGGGCAGTAGTGACCTTGTACAAAGTCTAGCTTCATCTTGATTGTTTGTGCCCATCTTCTTAGTATCAGGCTTGAGGCCAGCAACATCCAGGTTTGTAATAAACCTACAAGAGAATATAAGCTCAGGAATTGTCCAAACATTACTGAAAACAAACAAGGCATAGTGTAATAAATACATTTCCTCAGCGACAACCAATTTTAATGGAAAAATCATACAACAACAACAACAACCAAGCTTTTGTCCCAAACAAATTGGGGTCGGCTAGAAATGAAATCCAACAATTTTTAAAGAAAAGTAACAGAAGATAAGATGAGAGTAAAAAAAATTCAAATAAAATAAGATTCTACATTTTATTTATTTTAGAAAAGGATTAAGAAAGAAGATAAGAGTAACAAAATACGAATAAACTAAGATTCTAGCACATGAATTGCTAATTTCCATGCAGTCCTATCATGAGCCAAATCTCTAGGTATGTCCCACTGCTTTAAGTCTCGCTTCACCACCTCCTGCCATGTCAACTTTGGTCGACCTCTACCTCTTCTAAAATTTTTTCTACTCTTTATAATCTCACTGTTAACTGGTGCTTCTGTAGGTCTCCGCTGGATATGCCCAAACCACCGTAGGCGATGTTGGACTAGCTTCTCCTCAATCGGTGCCACCCCTACCCTATCACCTCGTTCCTAATTTTGTCTCTTCTTATGTGACCGCACATTCACCGTAGCATGCGCATCTCAGCAACACTCATTTGTTAGATTTAATAAAAAAAAATCTTACCTTTAGAAAAATTCTATTAGAACCTAACCTACATATATTATAAAATATGTAGCGAGCATCTCCAACCGAATTGCTATTTTTTGTTTGCTATTCTCCTGAATAGCAAATGTGTTATCCACATTTAGTAACTCATTCCATGAGCATCTCCAACCGGTTTGCTAGATGCGCTATATCCAACTTCCTCATATTTTATTAATATCTGATAACTAATTTGAAGTTCAAATGACTCATTTTTTCATTTTATCCTCTATTCTTTCCATACTATTTTTTCCTTCTATTCTTTCTTTCCTTCTCTTCCCCCCTCCCCAATATTTCCTCTTCTTTCACGAAGCTTCTCCAGTTCTCCTCGCTTCGACGTATTTCTCGAGACCCTCTCTCTTTCCAGCTCCCGGCGAAAAACAACAGAAGGCAAGCCCGCTCTCGGTGGCGGTGGCAGCACGAGCCGGCTCGTGGTGGCGGCGACGGGGCACACTCGGGTTGCGGCGGCGGCGGCGGGGCACGCCCAGCTCAGCCTTGGCCGCAGCCTCCTCCACCTTCTCAAACTCGGCGACGGCGGGGGCTCATAGGCAGGGGCGAGCGTTCGGCTCCGGCGGCGCCGCGGCGGGAAATCGAGCGCGAGGTGGCAGGAAGGAGGAAGATGTGACACGAGTAGTGGATAGCAAAGGAGACTCGATTGCTACTTGTAGCACACCGGAGGTTGTGGGTAGCAATTGGCTAAAAGTAGCAAACCGAGTAGCACATCGGTTGGAGCTGGTTTTTGGTTTGTTTTGCTAAATAATAGGATAGCAAACCATATAGGAGATCGGTTGGAGATGCTCTTATGAGTACCAATGCCTGGTTTGCATAACTGCACTTATATCCATTATATTTCTACCAAGACGTATTGGCAAACTCAGTCTTCACTTAAAAAAATATATACCAAATTAATAATTTAGTAGTGAACCTGTCGGATAGTACGAGAAACTGAAAAAAAAAAAACAATGATAAGAACGCATTGCTTATGCAGAGAACTATCTTTCAAGATCTGCTTACGCTCTGTTTGTTGTTGCTGTGCTGCGCTGTGGTGTTGTGGAATCAAGTTAGCTAGAGAAATATTTGCCATTCCTAATGTGATTTTTGTTGTTATAGATCCTAACGACACTCCCCACTAACAATAGCGCCCTAAAACAAATATAAATAGATAAACACTTGAAAATTCACCACAACGCCAAATGGGGCCTTACGTGTGAACAGTTAAGATATGTCTAAAGTGAAAACACATAACCAGCTGAGACATGTAGTTCATACCTAGCTGTTAGGTTAAGTGCCCTGAATAGTGCCACTGAAAGTGCGCAGACCTGCAATGCGGCCATAAGTAGCAGCTTTACAAAGAGACAATATGTAGCTTGGAAAGGCTTTTTAAAAGTTCCATATCCAATCCCAGAATGAAAATAAGCATTGGTGTATGATGATATGAAAATGCTAGTATTATAGTGTACTAGAAAGATGGATAAGATTTAATGCTTGTTGACATAAGAGTAACTAATATACTCAGCTAGCATAATACACTACCTCTTCAGCAGTGCCTACGTGACTTTGCACAGCGAAAGCCAAATTCGACTGAAAGGATCCTCTGTCAGTGGATTGTGCAGTTACGCAGAAGGTACGATGGAACTGCAGGTACAATATGTAAAACTTTTAAAAATAAACATTAAAACTTTTCATGAAACTTCACAGATTTAAATGAACAAAAAAATTAAAGTAAAAAAGTGTCTTACCCAGCTCAGCAAACTACGTAGGTTAACTGCTTTCAGTTTTAGAGTATCTTCGACATTACATAGTAAGTGGTACGGTACAAGAGAGAGAATTGAAGCCTGCAAAGAACATCAAAATTAACTTTCAGTTTGAAAGACCCCCATGGTTCTGTACTTAACTACCTGCACTAGTGTTCATTGCAATGAAATTTAGACTGAAAATGATAAAATGAAGTAGCACTAGGCAATAATGCAACTGTAAAACACCTGAATAAGAGGATCATTGCAAGCCCTGTCAACTACCCTGCCCCTTGCTATTAGGCAGAGCAAATGGACCTTGTGCACAAGTTCCGCCAACTCCTGAAGTCACAAAATCAAAATATTTAATCAACATTAAGGTCTTAGGAACACCTTTCATTTCCTATGTTTTTAGAAAAACAAAATATTTAATTAGCATTCACGATGTTTTGGTAACCAATAAGAGCATTAGAGACTCATGTATCTTTTATTTGCTGAAATAAATTTTATAAGTCATGAAAAATACCTTTTCTTCAGCAGTTGGCCGTCGAGCATTCTTCTTGTTAGTGGAACAAGGTACATCATTGAACTCAACAGTAACAGTCTCTGCATGGTCATGGGAATAGCCCTCCTTGTGTTCCAAGACAAGTCCCTCTTCCCATTCCATTTCAGCTACATCACTTTTGCCAATAGCCTCTGTTTGTTCCTCCAGACTGCTCTTTTTGCAACTCCCTGTACTGCATTTTTTCACAATGGCATTCTTGGCACGACCTTTTTTGCGTGTTTCTCCAAGCGGAGACCCCTGTTCTACCTGCAGAGAACAGTGCAAGCAAACCATGTCAAGGCACACATATAAATGTTTTAAATGTCTAACCTCGCAACCAAAAGCCATAATTTATGCCCTTCAGAGAACGAGCAGATGAACAAACTACCTTTATTCGATTGAGTCTCCAGGTAATACGCTGAGACACCAGTGTATATAATAGAATTAACGTGCACAATTGAACAAATAACGGTGTGCAGCTTTTACCAAGAGATTCATAACGTGACTGTGTACTGAATAATCAGAACCAAATGCAAAGGAAACCCAGAGCCACACTACAACAGTTTGACGTGAACCAAATAAATACAGCCACTGAACTCTCCCAATCCTCTTAAGATCCCCCAATGCCTATGTTCGATTTAGTTCCGCACCATTCTCCATGCACTAATATTCCTATGAACTAACAGCACACAAACGCGCAGGACAGGCGAATCAAAACCTCACCTTGGCAGGAGCCTTCCCTTTCGCGGCCGGTGAAGCCCTCCTGCGACTACCCACCCCGCCAGTCGCGACCTCCGCGCTTGGTCCTACGAACAACAAAAGCACAACTCTTTGACTAGGGAAAAAGAGGACAGCAGAGAGCGCACAGAGCGAGAGAAGTGGGCCGGAGGAAGGCTGGGCGAGCACCGACCGGCGGCGGGCGGGGGCGCTGCGGCCTCGCGGGCGGACGCGGCCCTGGTCTTCCGCATAGCTTGGGCCAGTTTTGGCGGCGCGGCGCGCTCCTCTCCCCACAGTTCTCCTGGGGTGGGGAAGGGGCCGTAAGCGGCCGCCGGCCGTTAGGTTTCGGAAGGGAAAGGGACAGACGGCGGGTGGAGGGGCTCGGGATTTCGCGCGCCGAAGCGGGTGACGGAACCAAATGCTCCCTCAGTTCCTAAAATTTGTCTTTTTTAGTTCATTTTTGAACTGAAAAACGATAAGTTAGTACGGAGGGAGTAGTCATATTGATTTCCTTTTTAAATAAAGCCATGCCGGATTTTCAAAGTCTCCCTCAACAGTTCGGATTTACAATTCTGGATTTATTATAAAGAGGCAGCTTCAGGTTCTTTCGCTGATTTGACGCACAGCATGTGCCATTCAATATGAATAGTTGGCAGACAAAATAGAATAATACCAATTTAATTTTATTAAAGCATGGTGAAAAGAGGAGAGTAAGTTTACTCTCTTTTGCACTCGATGCAGATGCAAATGCGTTCTCGATGCAATAGTAAAACAACATCACCACTTTATACCATCAACCACTTAATTGTCCACTAGTGTGTGTATCCCGGCTATGAACAAAACACATACTTCCTAAATTAGCATGTATGTGGTGATCAACTATAACATTGTAACCGCCGCCATCATGCAACGATGGCTATTTGTGGGGTCTTGTGAGTCTTGGTGGTCATGTGGTTGTGTAGTGGTCTGTCAAATCAATGAAATTATCTGAAGTTGGGTTCTTGTCACAAATTTGATATTTAGGTCTCCTTTATCAGAGATTTACGGAGTTATTCTCAGGCAGAATCAGTTGAACTGTGTCAACCACTATTTTCAAGAGAAGTAATTATTTGCTAATTTTGTGAAATAGTTCTAAAAAATGAACTAGGGGTTGGAGTTGGAAGCTGAAAAATATAGTTTCTCCCGATTCTATTAAGGTCCCCTTTGGCACAACTCTCAACTTTTGATTCACTTCTGATTATCTGGAGAAACTGATTATCCTGTTTCTTCAGGTGAATCAGAATTTTGATAGGAAAACAGAGACTCCTGCATAAAAAGTGTTTGTATGAAATGACTATATTACCCTCAGTCTGGTTTTTGCGTTGAAAGACATATATAGAGATTTTATAAAGTATTTATACAGATCGAGTTATATTTTCTGCATGTTCCAATGTATCAAAATTTTATTTTTGCAGCAGTGTGTCAATATCATTATTTGTAACATGACAAGAAAAATAGTTCATCGATGTAGAACATTACATAAGATCCCTGAAAATCCTCATCAAGCGCATTATTCTACTAATAATATAATGTCCAGAAGGTTACATGTCTATGACCAAAATTTAGCAGCAGCAGGGCCAGATATTGATAGTAGATGCTGTACAGTAACATCAGTGAAGAACCTTTTAGCTCAAGTAAATACCAGTGAACAAACTCTACATTTAGATCATTCTACCAATAACATAATGTCCAGAAGGTTACATGCCTATGACCAAAATGTACAACAAAACTATCAATATCTATTTCGGTGCAGCAGTTGAGTGAAGCTTTTCAGAGGAGTTCCATCCTCTATTGCAGTTTGTCTTCTCGTATATCAGAAGCATGATTCCAGAATTGAGGTTATTCGCACCCGCGCCCTCTAAAGCATACTTTATACATTATTCTCTTTCTACTTTTACAGCACGTACTCTAAATTATACTGCAAAATAGTGTATCCAGTACGCTTTACATTGTGCCACTGCGGACGGTCTGATGCACAAAAATATGAGCATGTAAGAACACGGTATGAACTATCTAATCAACTATCAATTTAACAGTGATTAGTGACACCAAACCTTATTTTTATCTCCTGGATGTTCTTTTTTTTTTTGAACGAACTCCTGGATGTTCTTATTCAACTGCCCTCTTCTGATGTACATAGAAAGCAATTGCAACCAGGGTAAATTAGTATTACGAATTATGCTACCTTAAACATAGCTATCAAACTAATCAGGTCTTCAAGAAAAATATGCAACAATCAGATGCAAAATATGTAAAATATCTGACGTCGTCGGATCCTCGTCCCTGATTCCTCTGCGGCCAGCTCTTTCCCGAAGGTAATCTTCCGCTACCGCCGTGCTCTCAACTCCACTGCTGCCGTGCTCCCGAAGGTAATCCTCCGTGTACGGATCTTGTTCATTGTTGCACTGTGCTCTTCGGCCTACAAAGGAACACGAACTGTTCCCCCACGAACCAGATCCAGAGCTCGTGTTGCCTCACCTTCCCAAGGTATAACCGGCAATATTGATGCAGTCTTTCAATAATGATGTCTTACCTGAAGTAGCAATTCTGTCATTAACTGCATTCTAGGACTAATAATTAATGAAAGTGCATCTAGGCGAACTCTTGTGGGTTTTGGACGATTGATGACAAACAAATGAGATCCTAATGAATTTATTGAGACGACTGTAGGTTAAGCAAAATAAGATAGTTTGGTGCACTAAAAAAAAAATAAAAAATGAAGTGGTGTACAAAAGAGAAAAGCTCAACTGACAACAGATGTGCAAAGTAGATTTAAATGTATAGGATGTGTGTGAGTGACTGACTGAAAGTCGCCTAGAGGCGGGTGAATAGGCAATAAGACCTGAAATGACTTAATCAAACGAGATTAAACTCTTGAGGCCGGACTTGTCTGGACAAGGCCGAACTAGTCCATTTAGCACAGAGTGAAAACTTAAAAACTTTGTTTCTACAGGTTATTTGCGGAATTTAAGTTCACCCAAGATGTAAGCAAAGTGTGTTAACCTAGTACAACTTAGATTGTAAAGTTAAAACACTTAGGTCACAAGATTTCAACAAAGATCAAAGTGAAAAGCAATATGAACAATAAGAACCCTAATAGCAATGCTAGTGATTACGAAAAGTAAAATGACAAGTGAGACAAGATTTATCCTGTGGTTCAGCTCTACGAAGAAGCCTACATCCACGTTGAGAAGTCCACATAAGAATCGGGTTTCACTTGACCCTTCTCTCACCAAGCCACCACAATGGTCGACTTGATTTCCACTATGTCAATGGGTAATCACCAAGTTTGATTGGGGCTGCTCACAAGTTGTGGCTCCCACGAATCAATACAATAAGGAGCACACGAAGCTCAACTCAGACAAGCTACAAAACACAACACAATGTGCAAAGAGATCAAACCGAGAGCCAAAGCGCGATGATCTTCCTTCACTCTCCTCCTCAAACCCTAATCTCTTCAAGATTTGGTCTTAGAGGGCTAGTAGGATGAGTAGAAGGCTTTAGATGGCTCTAGGTCACTTGTGGCGGCGCTAGGGTTCAAGACTTATCAAATAGGGGTCGAGAGTTCCCTTTTTATAGGGGTCTCGACAACTAACCGTTGCCACCAGGACCAACCCGGACTAGTCCGGCCCTGTGCCACGGACTAGTCCGACCTTCTGGGACCATCGACAATTTTGCGTCATCGATCGACAAAACTGATGACGTGCGCACCAACATTTGAATTTCAAACGGCCACTGACAACACGGACTAGTCCGGTTCACAACGGAGTAGTCCGAAGTAGGAAAGAAAGGTTCGGTCCGTCCCAAAACAGACACAACTGGGTAGGCCCGGACTAGTCCGGCCACAGGGGGCGAACTAGTCCGGCCCTTTAGGGTTTTATCTCGGTTTATCACACTAAGTCTCAAATGGACTAGTCCGTACCACCACGGACAAGTCCGTGTAAGACCTATGTGTGTTGAATACATTGGCTTGTAGTGAATACACTTGCTTTGACGATAAAAGTTTTGAATATCACCAAAACACCTTTTTATTAAGGTTCTGCTAGTTCTGTAAGCTCCAGCGGGAGCTTGGTTATACTAGTTTTGGTAAGCTCCGGTGCTAGGTTCAACTAGCTTTTGTTAGCTCCGGCTCAAGGTTTGGGTTGCTCTGGCAAGGTCCGGAACTTGACCACAGTGCTTCTGCTTTTCATTTGCAATGTTTCGTACTTGCTTTACATCTCTGGAAAGATTGCTTAGTATTCATTTGCTAAGTGTTTGGTGCGTTTTTAGTTGACATGGATGATATCATGTTACTGTGGTTTTGCAATATGCTTATGTGAGGTTCTCACGTAAGGTGTTGTGTTCGGAACTAACTTGAGTCAAATCGAGGACTTGGGCTCGTATGGATTGGTTGTTTATCCATGTGCAGGTGTTGCTTGAGTTGAAGACATGGCTGATGATGGGATCATTTGGACTAGTCTCAGGGAGGAGATGAGGTTCCAACAACCAAATTCAGGAGGAATTGTGGTTCAGCTGATCAGGAGGTTATGCAACATGATTGAATCAAGAACAATGCATGTGAAGGTATCGTGGACGTCATTGGAAGATGTTTGCACGTGCGCAAGGAGTGCATGGACGTGGATACATGGTTCCGAGACGTGATGAAGAGATGTGGACGTAAAGAGTTGGTCGGAAAGGTCCAACCGACTAGGTTATGGACTAAGGCTGCGGGTGAGTCAGGTTTGACTCAAATATGGAAAGATTTGAGTTGGTTATGATAGGATTTCGTGTGGGTAATGAATTTGAGTTGTTTAGGAATGTGGGATACGTTACTAAGGTGTTTGGAAGTCTTAAGATTGCTTCTTTCTGCGTATAGAAGAATCCTAAGCAGTTATGAAAAGTTACGATTCGTGAACAGAGTAGGATTAGGTTCCTGATCTGAGTTGAGTTGGCTTTCGAGCTGGTTATATAAGCAAGGGAGCCCAGAGCTCGTAGTGCATGACTTTGGGGCTGTTCCTCTTGTGTTCTATTGAATAAAATTCGTAGTTTGAAAGAACTTTTGTGCCTTGTTCGTCCGACTTGTTCCAGACAAGTTTTATTCGTCGAGTTTCTGGACAGCACTACCTTTCGTTGATGGTTTTATCATAACTTGAGTTTTACAGATCCAATTGACATGATTCTTTTTGGGTTGTCTACACAACTTGATTATCTATGATCTGTCAAAATTTCACGGTCATTGGATTTGTGGTCTATGATATACACGAGTTTCTTTGCAGGGTTCCAAAACTTTTTTTTCGGGTAGGGTAGATTGACCTTTGTTTGATCTTTTGATCATAACTTGAGTTTTTCTCGACGGATTTGAGTGATTCTTTTTGTTTTTTCTTCGTGACTTGATTCTCTCTGATATCTATTGCTTTTGTCATGGTGAAACATGTTTAGATTAGTCTCACACATGATTTCTTTAACAGATCGTTTTTCAGCCGAAGGGGTTGGGGTTTAATTGTTTCTGCTGCGTAAGATTTTTAAATCTACCATTCACCCCCCTCTGGTATATTTTCACGTGCTCTTCGATCCTACAATTGGTATCAGAGCCACGGTGCTCTAATATTTGTGATTTGCACGTGTTTTTGACTAATCATCATGGAGAAGTACTCCGCCAAACCTTGTGTGTTTGCTGGTATTGATTTTCAGGTTTGGAAGGCACGCATAGAGGCTTTCATCCAGGCACAAGGCTATATGGGAGAAGGTATACAAGCCTTATGAAGTGCCATCAAATGATCAAGTTACAGCTACAAATCTAAGAGATGTCGACAACAACAACAAGGCTCGTAACTTGATCATACAAGGATTAACTCAAAGCGACTTTGATCGTGTTGCGCACCTCCGATCTGCAAACGATGTGTGGAAAGCACTTTGTGACTACCACGAAGGATCCAACACGATAAAGGAGGTAAGATAGGACATGTTCAAGAAATAATACATGCGCTTCGAGATGCAACCCGATGAGTCCATTGATGACCTCTTTGCTCGCTTTAATAAAATTCTCAGTGACTTGCGTAGCGTGAATGTAAATTTTTCAGATGCTGAAAATGCTAGGCAATTGCTAAGTGCATCAGATATGTCAATTTGGGAGATGAAAGTCACATCTATTCGTGAATCTACTGTCATGAGTACACTTACTTTAGATGTGCTATATTCCAAGCTAAAAACTCATGAAATTGACATAATATCACGTAAGAACCCCAACAAGTCTATTGCTTTTGCTTCTCAATGTGATATGCCTAGCTCTGGCCAATTTTCATCTTGTGGTACACTTGCTTTGTTGTCCTCTCTAACCCTTGAACAGATTGAGGAGTTTTCAGAGGAGGAGCTAGCACTTCTCTCTACGATGTTCTCAAAAGAATTGCAAAATGTGAGAACTAGAAGGAGAGGAAGCTCCGGACCTCAACGATGCTTTGAATGTGGTAAGACAGGACACTTTCATACAGATTGTCCTAACCTTTCAGGTACTACCTCCCGGGAAGAAAAAAAATCAAGGATAAAGCACTCCTCAACAAACGATAAGAAGAAAAAGAAGGGCTTTACAGGTCGCCAACTGGTGAACAGTTTTATCTCAGCACTCCAGGAACTTGGCTCAAGCGACGTGGACATTGGAAGTGATGAAGATGATTTGGCAAACTTGTGCTTCATGGCGGGCAAGTCAAGATCAAGTATGGAGGAGGCAGAACACAACAACGACAATGAAGAGATATGTCCTACTTGCGAAGAAATGTGTGATGCTATTTCTCGTGCCACTATTATTATTAAGAAAAAGGACAAAAAGCTTAGGGACAATGCTGTTAAAATTGAGTCACTAGAATCTGAAATTCATCGTTTGAAATCCTTGATTCCTAGTGATGATTCTTGTTCCTCATGTGACTTAATATATGAACAATTGTCCTCCCTAAGAAGTGCACATACCTCCACACTTGATAAACTTGAACTTGAAATTGAAAAGAACAAAAAGCTTGCTGCACTTAATATTGGAAACATAAAGATGCTTCTTGTTCTACAATTGATTTACATTGTTCTAGTTGTCATGATCTTGATAAAAAACTGCAAGATGTTATGAATGAAATTTCTATATTGAAAAATGCTTTACGTTCTCATGAAGTTAAATATTGCTCCAATTGCAAACTAAAAGGAAAAATTTCATGTGCAAACTGCCTAGACTTGTCTAAAAGACTTGATGACATGAATATGACACTAGATCGGTTTTGTAATGGGAATAAGAACCTAAACTTGCTGTTGAATTCTTCCAAGTCTTGCAAAGATAAAACTTGTTTAGGTTTTGATTCTCATGCTCATGCTAAGGCACTTCCACCTAAAATTGTAAAGTCATTAGAAAGTGGTTTGATTCAAACAGTTCCTAAACAAAAGAAGTGGTTTTCAAATCTGCAGGAGTGTTGTCTCATTCGGTTTCAAATAAAAATATTGTTTGCTCATCTAGACATGAACACAAAGTTGAATTTCATTGTACCTACTGTGGTAGAGATGGTCATGTCATAGATTTTTGTTATAGACTAGCTAAACAACAGAAAAAGGAAAGAGTGACTGCTAGATCTTATAACTTTCATGGAATTAGAAAAACACAACATGCTTTAGTGAGTCAAAAATTTGAAAAGGTAGCTTCCGGACCTTCTGGTAAGAAATCCGCAACAGCAGCTCTGGTAGTTCCGATAGCTCCGAGAGCTCCCGGACCTTCTGTTGTTTCCTTCGGAACTTCAGCTTTTGCTTCTGGAGCTTCAGCCTTGTCTTGTGGAACTGCTGCTTTTACCTTCGGAGCTACTGGTTTTTGTGCTAAACGAGTTAAGAATAGAAAACCTCAAACGTTGACTCATAAACCTGTTGTTTTATCTCAGCTTCCGTGTGTTTTTCCTGCTACACATTGTGTGACTCAGTACTGGATACCTAAATGCCTTTCGACTAACCCCAGTATTGAGTCATCGACGTATTGTGCTTCTATGTAGGTTACATGCTTAAGGAAGGAGAACATTTGGATTGTGGATTCAGGTTGCTCGCGCCACATGACAGGTAACAAAGAATGGTTCTCCTCCCTCTCTTTTGTGTCACGTGTAGAGAATGTTACTTTTGCTGATAATTCCTCAACTCCTATAATTGCTAAGAGTTCAGTTAGAGTAAATGATCACTACACTTTGAAGGACGTGGCACTTGCCAAAAATTTGAAATACAACTTGCTTTCTGTTTCACAATTGCTAGATGAAAATGTGGAAACTATTTTCAATAAAAACTGCTGCAAAGTTGTAAGTTCAAATTGTGAGCTTATTTTTAACATGTCTCGGTTTGGAAGAGTTTTAAAGATGATTTTGATATGTCTTCCTCTAAGCATAGGTGTCTAGTTGCTAATGATTCAAATGACCTATATTTTTGGCATCGTAGACTTGGTCACGTAGGCTTTGATCACCTAACGCGTGTTAGTGCTCTTGATCGCATACGTGGGCTGCCTAAGCTTAAAGGGGACAAAGAAATTGTGTGGTCTTTTTGTATACATGCTAAGATGGTTGCAGGTTCACATACTCCTCTCACAATGATCATGACAACTGAACTATGTCAACTTTTGCATCTTGACACCGTAGGACCTTCACATGTTCAATCCTTCGAAGGTAAATGGTATGTTCTTGTTATTGTTGATGATTATTCTAGATACTCTTGGGTTTACTTTATAGCGTCTAAGAATGAAGCTTTTAATAACTTTAGGACTTTATTTCTCATATTATCAATTGATCACCCAGGATCTTTAAAGGCAATTAGAAGTGATAATGGAACTAAATTTAAAAATCAATCTTTTGATCACTTTTGTGCTGAAAATGGAATAGATCATCAATTTTCTTCACCATATGTACCTCAACAAAACGGTGTTGTAGAAAGAAAGAACAGAACCTTAGTTGAGATGGCTAGGACTATGCTTGATGAATATCAGACTCCTAGGAAATTTTGGGCTGATGCGTTAGCAACCGCTTGTTATTTCTCAAATCATGTTTTCTTGCGTGCTAAGCTAGGTAAAACACCATATGAGCTCCGGTTTGGACATAGGTATAGTGTTACACACTTTTGGGTCTTTGATTGCAAATGCTTTGTTAAGAAACATGGTAATCTTGATAAATTTGAACCTAGATCTATTGATGGCATGTTTCTTGGTTATCCATCTCATACTAGAGGCTACCGTGTGCTTTTACCTGACACTAACAAAATTGTGGAGACTTGTGAAGTGTGTTTTGATGAAGCTAGCCCAGGTACTAGCTCAAACATTGCAGGTCCAGATCCATATCCGCAGGGGGGGACACATTTTCGTTGAAGATGAGGAAGAATTGGAGCTGCCGCCCGAAAATTCAGCAGCTAAAGACTTTGGTTCAGCTCCGGATGTTAATTCTCAACTAGCACCGACAATTATCAATGCTGATTCAAATCATCCTCAAGTCACAAGCTCATCGATTTGTGATGAACATGAAGAATAAGAAGCTTGTGATACATCTGTTCCCCTACAGTTTTACAAAGATCACCCCCCACAACAGATGATTGGAAGCTTGCACGAACGAGTCACACGGTCCAGGTTTTGCGATCCAAACTCTTATGCTCATTCTGCTTTTGTTGCTTCTTTTGAACCCAAAGATATATCACACGCACTCACTAATGAATCTTGGATTATTGCCATGCAAGAAGAGTTAGAAAATTTTGAAAGAAATAATGTTTGGAAACTTGTACCTCCACCTCAAGGTCATACTTTAATTGGAACTAAATGGGTATTTAAAAATAAACAAAGTGAGGATGGGGTTGTAGTTAGTAATAAGGCTAGGTTGGTTGCTCAAGGTTTCACTCAAGTTGAAGGTCTAGATTTTGATGAAAGTTTTGCTCCTGTTGCTAGATTAGAAGCCATAAGAATTTTGTTAGCTTTTGCTGCATCTATTGGTTTTAAGCTATATCAAATGGATGTTAAAAGTGCTTTTCTTAATGGCTACATAGATGAGGAGGTTTATGTGAAACAACCACCGGGTTTTGAAAATCTAGATTTTCCTAATCATGTTTACAAACTGTCCAAAGCCTTGTACGGTCTCAAACAAGCCCCTAGAGCATGGTATGATAGGTTAAAAACCTTCTTACTTGAAAAAGGGTTTACCATGGGCAAGGTTGATAAAATTCTTTTTGTGCTTAAGCATGACAATGACTCATTATTCGTTCAAGTGTATGTGGATGATATTATCTTTGGTTGTGCTTCTCATGATCTTGTGTCCAAGTTTTTAGAAATGATGATTTCTGAATTTGAAATGAGTATGAAGGGTGAACTCACTTACTTCTTGGGGTTGTAAATCAAGTAAACTAAGGAGGGTACCTTTGTGCATCAAACGAAGTATACAAAAGATCTCCTAAGGCGCTTCAACATGGATAAAAGCAAGCCTCTTCAGACACCAATGGGAACAACAACAACACTTGGACTTGATGAAGATGGTAAACCCGTGGGTCAAAAAGAATATAGAAGCATGATCAGATCACTTTTGTACCACACGACATCAAGACCAGACATACAATTCAGCGTATGTCTTTGTGCACGGTTTCAAGCCTCCCCACATGCTTCACATCATCAAGCCGTCAAAAGGATTCTCAGGTACTTACATGGAACTCAAGAATTTGGAATTTTTCTTCCTTCTTCCTCAACCGTTACTTTGAAAGCTTTTCCGGATGCTGATTTTGGGGGTTGTAGGATTGATAGGAAAAGTACTTCTAGTGCTTGTCATTTTCTTGGTAATTCTCTTGTTGCTTGGTCCTCTAGAAAACAAAATTCAGTTGCACAATCCACAGCCGAATCTGAATATGTAGCTGCTGCTAGTGCTTGCTCACAAATTCTTTGGATTGTTCAAACACTTAAGGACTATGGGGTTGATCTAGATAGTGTTCCACTGTTCTGTGATAACACTAGTGCCATTTGCATTGCTAAAAACCCCGTGCAACATTGTAGAACTAAGCACATTGACATTAGGTATCACTTTCTCTGAGATAATGTTGAAAAAGGAAACATTGTGCTTCACCATGTAGATACCGAACAACAATTTGCTGACATTTTTACAAAACCTTTGGATTTCACTCGTTTTTGTTACATTCGTAGTGAAATAGAGGTTATGCATCCTCATGGCTTAAATTGAGGGGGAGTTTTGAAAATTGGGAAGTCTATGTGTGAATCTGAAATTAAAATAATATGAGCATAGTATTTCATACATATATGACTTGTGATTCCTTTTACATGCTGAAAGTTCTTACTACATTACTCGTGTTATACATTTTGTAGTTTTTGCCATGTCTAGCAATTGGAATAATTACTTATACTAAAACTGTTCATGATCAAACTTTCTTGCTGTTTTGAACTTGTTACATGTTCACAAGTGCTTTTAATCATTAAGAATTAATCAAGTAATCAACTCACATGTTGAGTTTTTATGAACAAATATAAATTGAGAAAATATCAAGAGAATATGCATGCATCGCACTTCTTCTTTTGAGATGGCTTATCATTGCACTTAGATATGAACTTGGAAGAAGTTGTGTATGACTAAAACCATGTCCTTAAACTTCTGATTGTCAAATGACATAGGATTGGCTTGGTTGGTTAGAATAAGGCAAATGCGTATATAATCTCTTGCAATATCATATGATCTAAATTTATGCTTTGAAAAATAATAAAATGCAGCAACTAGTGTCATGATTTCAGGTTTTGAAATAGTTAAGTTTGTGAGATCATGACTTACTTAAATTGAAAATTACATTTGATCTCTAGCATGGCTTACACTACTTTATGTATTTCATTGATGTGATAGTGTAAGGTACTTGATAGTATGACTTGGATGAGCTTTGCTTATATGTATATGTTATAATATGCTCATAACAACTAAAGGGGGAGAGATAATTTGTTTATATGCTCATGACTTGCTGAATACATTATCAAAGGGGGGAGAGATAAGCATGAATAGAAAGAGAATATGTGCATAAGGAGAGATAATAAAGGGGGAGAGATAATGTGGGATAATTTTTTGATTTTCTTCTCGTTTTACTTTTGATTTACAAAGGAGGAGAAATTGTTTTCAAAACTTTTATGTGAATAAGCCAATGTTCGGATTTTAAATGGTGTTGCCAATGCATTCATCAAGGGGGAGATTGTAAGACCTATGTGTGCTTAATACATTGACTTGTAGTGAATACACTTGCTTTGACTATAAAAGTTTTAAATATCACCAAAACACCTTTTATTAAGGTCTTGCTAGTTTTGTAAGCTTCGGCGGGAGCTTGGTTATACTAGTTTTGATAAGCTCCGGCGCTAGGTTCTTCTAGCTTTTGTTAGCTCCGGCTCAAGGTCCAGGTTGCTCTGGCAAGGTCCGAAACTTGACTGCAGTGCTTCTGCTTTTCATTTGCAATGTTTCATACTTGCTTTACATCTCTGGAAAGATTACTTAGTATTCATTTGCTAAGTCTTTGGTGCGTTTTTGGTTGACATGGATGATATCGTGTTACTGTGGTTTTGCAACATGCTTATGTGAGGTTCTCACGTAAGGTGTTGTGTTCGGAACTAACTTGAGTCAAGTCGAGGACTTGGGCTCGTATAGATTGGTTGTTTATCTATGTGCAGGTGTTGCTTGAGTTCAATACATGGCTGGTGATGGGATCCATTGGACTAGTCTCAGGGAGGAGATGAGGTTCCAACAACCAAATTCAGGAGGAATTGTGGTTGAGCTGATCAGAAGGTTGTGCAACATAATTGAATCAAGAACAATGCATATGAAGGTATCGTGGACATCATTGGAAGATGTTTGCACGTGTGCAAGGAGTGCATGGGCGTGGCTACATGGTTCCGAGACGTGATGAAGAGATGTGGACGTAAAGAGTTGGTTGGAAATGTCCAACCGACTAGGTTATGGACTCAGGCTGCGGCTGGGTCGGGTTTGACTCAAATATGGAAAGATTTGAGTTGGTTATGATAGGATTTCGTGTGGGTCACGAATTTGAGTTGTTTAGGAATGTGGGATACGTTCCTAAGGTGTTTGGAAGTCTTAAGATTGCTTCTGTCTGCGTATAGAAGAATCCTAAGCAGTTATGGAAAGTTACGATTCGTAAACAGAGTAGGATTAGGTTCCTGATCTGAGTTGAGTTGGCTTTCGAGCTGGTTATATAAGCAAGGGAGCCCAGAGCTTGTGGTGCATGACTTTGGGGCTGTTCCTCTTGTGTTCTATTGAATAAAATTCATAGTTTGAAGGAACTTTTGTGCCTTGTTCATCCGACTTGTTCTAGACAAGTTTTATTCGTCGAGTTTCTGGACAACACTACCATTTGTTGGTGGTTTTATCATAACTCGAGTTTTATAAATCCAATTGATGTAATTCTTTTTGGTTGTCTTCACAACTTGATTATCTATCATATGTCAAAATTGCACGGTCATTGGATTTGTGGTCTATGATCTACACGAGTTTCTCTGCAGCATTCCAGAACTATTTTTTTTTCGGGTAGGGCAGATTGACCTTTGTTTGATCTTTCGATCATAACTTGAGTTTTTCTCGACGGATTTGAGTGATTCTTTTTGTGTTGTCTTCGTGACTTGATTCTATCTGATATCTTTTACTTTTGTCACGGTGAAACACGTTTATATTAGTCTCACACACAATTTCTTTAACAGATCGTTTTTCTGCCGAAGGGGTTGGGGTTTAATTGTTTCCGCCGCGTAAGATTTCTAAATCTACCATTCACCCCCCTCTGGTTGCTTTTCATGTGCTCTTCAATCCTACAGTCCGCACTTCTCCAGAGAGCTTTGGTCCATTCGAAAATGGACAAGTCCAATCTCAGGGGACTTAGCTCCAACTCCACTAAGGGATGAACGTACTAGTCCGTACCCATACGAACAAGTACGAACTCATCCTGAGATGTCTAGTCCACTCCAAAGTGGACTTCTCTGACTGGCCGGACTAGTCCGACCCTGAGGCCCAGACTAGTCTGGCCTCCTACGGTTTTTCCTCATTTTGGCTTCTCACTTAGGTTTTTCTCTCAACAACCACTTTGAGCCCTCAAGAATGATCTCAATGCACATGATACATCCACCCTCTCACATGACACGACTCATATAAGCTCAACACCATAGAAATCCTAATTTCTACGCTTGAGCCTTTGACACCCGTTTTATCCTTTTCCTTTTTGAGGGATTTCATACCATTTTATCCATCATTCATGTGCTTAAGATCAACTCAGCTCATTAGTCTCTTAATTGTCATCATCAATCATCCAAATCCCACGGGGATGCCTAGATGCACTTTCAATCTCTCCCTTTTTGGTGATTGAAGACAACATATTGAGACTGTCAGTGGTTTGGAACCGTCAGATCTCCCAACACTACTAAAGTGTTAGAGGAGTTTGATGTTCGGTGTGGGCGCGCGGAGATTCAAGAAGGTGAATTGTAAATGACACAGGAGACACAGAGGTTTACATGGTTCGGGCCGCCTGAGCGTAATACCCTACTCCACGGATGTGTTGGTGTTGTATTAGCTGTATGAGCTTGTGACGAGTGTCTATGGCGCGTGTGTAGCGTCACTCAACGTTTAGAGTCTGTCGTCGGCCTGTCCTTTTATAGTATAAGGCAGGCCGTTACAAGTTAGCCTGGCTCGACATGTGGCCCCGGCGGTTACTAGTATTGATATTCATTCAACAAGTTTAATTGCCCTGAATGACCAGGTAATGGGCTTTGACAGCACCGTTACTGATAATTAAGGTCATCCGACCGTGTGTCATTAATATGGTATTAATGACACTTAATCAGGTCTTGAAATCCTTGATTCCCCTTTGAAGATCCGGAGCCGTTATGAAGTCTTCCGGAGGTCAGAGGCTGAAACTCCGACGGGTGGACACTTGGCAGCTCCGGAGCATACTGTGGGAAACAGGAAGCTCCGGAGCTACCTTACACGTGTCAGGTCCGGAGCTTCTCTCGGCCTGGGGTTAAGTCCGGAGGTGCCATTTCGGTACATGGCCCGGAGCTTCCCCCTTGTGGGCGGTAGCTCCGGTTTGATAGTACACGTGGCGACCCTGGGATTAACCATGTTGGAGAAGCGGGTCCGGTTACATCTGACATGTGGGCCTCTGAAGGTCTTCAAATCAAGTGGGTGACTTTCCCTTGATATCTTTGTAACCTCAAGGGGTGTACGGTCTCCAGGGTACCGACAGTGGCCCCCTGGACCTACCTCCGGAGAAGACCACTGGGGTGAAGTCATTCCGCCGGAGGTGGGTCCATCCTAGCGACTTTTGAACTGAGTCTTCAAAGGTCTTCAAAGGTGCCATTGGCGAGGGTTTGGAGTTAAATCCTCGCCACATGGCGTGTCCCGCGTGCGGCAGATGAGATCTTTGGCGTGCGAATCTCACACAATTGAAGGTCACCGGTTCCTGATACGAAAACTGTATCAGTTCCACGCGCCTTGCCAGGCCGCTGCCTTCGGGTTTCCCGCCTCTTGATGACAACCGTTCGCCTGGGTAAGAACCTCGACTTGATAGTCGGGGTGGTCCCGGGCCCCCTTGTCATCGGCTGGGTGGAGTTTTTGAATGGTATCTTTGACTTCCTTGCGGTTTCCATCCAAGCGTTGTGAGGGCTTACTTAAGAAGGAAAGCACGCACCGTCGGGAGTTCTTCATGCCTCCCATCTGATCTTGCGCTCAAACTCCCAACTTGTGCTTCGCTTTTCTTCTCTTGCCTAGCTGTGCCGCGATGGAGTTGGGTCTCCGCGAGAGTCGCTTGAAGATCGACGGCGACCTGAAGAAGGTCCGGGCCCTCATGGGGTGGTCCTCAGACTTCTTCAACCGCTAGGTCCGCGCCGGTGGAGAGCTCCCGTTCGAGAAGGAGCACTCCGGAGAAATGGTGTACTTCTCCTCGTACGCCATGGTGGGGTTGATCCCACCTTTTTCTTCCTTTTTCTTGATGCTGCTGGACTTTTATGGTCTGCAGCTATACCACCTTGGCCCTCACTCCATTCTCCTCGTGTCTATCTTCGTCCACTTCTGTGAGATGTGGGTGGGCATCCCCCCCTGCATCGAACTCTTCCGGACCTTCTTCACCGTCCACACCACCGGTAGGAGCAATGAGTACCTTGGCTTCTACTACTTCGTGAAGCGCAAGAAGTGCCCATTCAAGTACCTCCGGTCGTTCCCCTCTAGGAAGTGGGATGACTGGAAGAAGGACTGGATAGTCATCCGGGTGGAGGAGCACGAGAGGCTGGAGCTGCCCGAAGGCCTCCCCAACATTGACACGACGATCTGGAGTGAAGCTCCGGTGCTGGCGGACGCCTTCGACCCTGTTCTGGCCAGGATTTACCGGTGCGTGGAGGGGGGATTAACCCCTCAAGTGGTGTTTTGTAACTTCCTGGTCAACAGGTGGGCACCGCTGAAGAAGAGGGAGAAACTCGCTTGGGCCCTCAACAGCGTGATGGACGACGACCGGGTCGAGACCGGGTTGAAGTCCAACATGGTGGGGAAAACCTTGGAGCTCCACCTCAAGAAGTTCCAGCACGGCAGCGACGTTGAGGGTGACGACTTGACTCTGTCATCAGCTTTTCTTCCTCTGAATGTGGAAGTTGAGTTCAGTAGGGAGCTCCGGCGGAAGATGCCCATGCTTGACGACCTTGGTGTCGTCGAGAGAAGATCAACTACCAGGGTGGCGATCCCTGGAGTGTCCGAAGGTGGCTCCAACCCAGCTCCGAAGCCGAGGGAAGAGGATGTCGGCAAGGGCAAGGAGCTGGCGAATGAACCCGTGAGCCAGAAGAGGAAGCTGCAGTACGCCGACGAAAGGTCTGTCAGGTCCGCTACTTCTGCGTCGGCTCCTTCTCCCCGTAGGGGAAGGTCTTCCACAACCGCGGTGACTGTTCCCGTAGTGGGGTCCTCCCGGGGAGAGACTGTTCCCGCAGTGGGGTCCTCCCGGGGTGTTAGCTCCGGGCACGCGACTCCAGCACCTGGGCCGGTGGAGACCTCTAGGTCCGGGGGTTCTTCCCGATCGAGGGGGGCCTCAATCCGGGAAACACCCGTGGCCGCGACGAGCTTCGGGGGGCCTTTTGGAGCTTCCACGCCGGCTATGACCAGCTCGGAACGCCCGGGAAAAAGATTCCGCGCAAGCTGGTGCGGAAGCCTCCCAAGTAATTTTTAATCTTTACCTTGGACAATTGTTTTGCTGTAGTGATTGCTTTTTTAAGTTTCTTCGTCCATCATTTGCAGCGTTCCCAAGAAGAGGAGTGAGGCTCCACCCTCAGCCACAGCAACTGAAGCTGTGAGGGCGGAAGCTTCTGCTCCTGTCCCAGTGCCGCCCCAAGTGGTGGCTGAAGCTGCGATAGCTCCGGCGCCGGCTGTCGTGGTCATGGACCTCGACTCATCCCCAGAAGCTCCCGTGGTAGCGCCGGACCACGGGAGAGAAGATGCGCCAGCGGCACCTGTCCCGGAGGTTGATGCTCCGGGTCCTGGTGCTGAAATTCCTGAAGTTCCGGCTGTTGAGCCGGAGGAAGCAGTAATTCCGGCCTCTGAGCCGGAAATTGTCGAAGCCCCGACGGTTGAGCTAGAGGTGATTGAAGCCCCAGCGTGCGTGCTGGAAGCTGAGGAAATTCCGGCAGTTGGGCCGGCTACCTCCGAAGCATCGGCCGCAGAGCCGGTCATTGTTGAAGCTCCGGCCACAGGGCCGGTCGATGTTGAAGATCTTCCGGCCCCCGAGCCGATTGTTGAAGAGATGACGGAGCCCAAGCCCCCATCAGAGGAGGTGCCAAGGCCGGAGCCAGCAGCGGCTCCTGCTCCATAAGTGACGACACCGGAGGTACCTGCGGCCGAGCCGGAGTACCTAAGCGAAGTCGCTGGCCCCCTGCCCGAGGGGGTGAACGAAGACCTGGTGGCGGGGCCTTCCTCGATGGCGACTGAGGCCATCCCGGAGTACGGCCCTAGTGCCATGGAGACTCAGGGGACCACTCTTGTGGAGTGGGACCCAATTTTTGTATCTGAAAATCCGCTGGAACCAGCGGAGGAGACCCCAGCAGGTCCGGAACCTATCCCGTTGTCACTGTCTATTGACAACACATGTTCCAGTCTGCGTCAAGTCCAACTGGCCTTCTTCCACGACAGCAAGGCTCTTGAGAGGAGCGCCAAACCCTTAGGCGGTGGCATAACCGGCTCTACTTCGAGACCAAGCTGGCGCAATCGAGGCTAGCTGATGACAAAGAGAAGATCAAGCGAGAGAAGATCCGCCTGGAGTACTGGGGCAAGTTACTGGATGACAGGGAGAGTTTGACTTGCGCCCTCGACGCTCAATCCCGGGAGATCTACGATCAGGCCAAAGCAGCCAATAGTGCGGCCGATGAACGCCACGAAAGGCTTGAGGCCATCAACACTACACTCATCAAGCGCCGGGAGGCACCTGAGGAGAGGGAGAAACGGCTCGAGATGAAGAGAAGAAACTCCTAGAGCTGCGGGATGACGTCCTGAGGAGGGAGGAGGAGCTCGCCGAGAAGGTGGCTCTGGATGACAAGGGCCTCGAGGAGCATGCCAAGAAATTGGAAGAGCGCTGCCATGAGGAAGAGGAGAAGGCCTGGGTGCAAGGGCAGGAACTCTACGAACAAGAGTGTGCCCTTACTGCCAGGGAGAAGAAAGTGAGTGGTAGAGAGAAGGACCTGGTTGACCGCCAGAACAAGATCCACCTCCGAGAGGAGGAGCTCGGAAAACTCGAAAAGCGGGTTGCTGAGAAGATTCAGCAGAACGCCAAAGAAGTTGAGCGCCTCGCCCGTGAGAATTCCAAACTGATGGCGGCCAAAAGATCCCTGGAAGAAACGAAGGGCTTGAGGACTGCGGACTCCCTACAGATTTGGGAGTTCCTGGGCAAGGCCAACGACGCGCTGACACCGATGGGTTTCAGCCCCGTGCGCTCGGATGATCCGGAGCCGGAGCCGGACCTAGCACCGCAGGCATTGAGCTCGGCAGGCAGCAAGCTCTCCAAGGTGGGCGATGTCATCGTGGACCAATTGGAGGTTGAGGGGCAATCCCTGGCGAAGAACGTCACAGAGTACGTGCTGACGTGCTACACCAGCCGGAACTCCCAATTTCCTCTGGACCCGGTGCTTGAAGGTCCCGTCGAAGGAGAAGGCGAAGCTACCCGAGCCAACGTATCGGAGGTTGACCAGAAGGTCGCCCAATTCTTCCATAGGGTCTAGGACCATCTCTGTAGTTCTCACTTGTATTTTCTCTTCTTCTTCCTCAATTTTGTAATCCCTTGTCTCCAGATGTAATTCCTTGTCTCCAGATGAATGAAATCCCCAAATTTTTGTGAATTTCACTTTTTGTCTTCAACACTTTTGTCTTCACTTGGCCCCCTGGTAGATGTACACAATTTGATTGTGAACATGTACCAAGAGGATATTACGTTTTGTTGAAGACTCATTTGCTCCGAACTTATAGAATTTAGGTCCGAAGTCTTCAATAGTGAAGGTACCCTGAGGTTGTCGGAGCTTATAAGCTCCGGCAGTGAACTTTGCCAACACTTTGTTTGTTGGCAGCAGACTCCGTTTGCGGGGTCTTCTCACCATCTTTTATTCAGCGTCGACGGCTGACCCCCTAGCTTTACCGGAGCTTGATTACTCCGTTGATGCTCGTTTTCAATGCGTACCATCGATTACAAGCACCCTAGGGGAGTCAGAGCTTGATTAGCTCCAGCTTTTCTCCATCAACGTGTATTTTATTTTTCCTGCACACTGAAGTCAAGAAAAATAGTAAAATTTGTTTCTCATCTATAACTTTGTCGCGGCTTACGATTCTCAAGAAAGTTTTAGGTCAAACGCGATTCTAGATACAATCGAATGCATTGCCTTTTCTTCCGGATTCAATTGTATTTGGACTCGCCTTACTTCGGCCTGCCGGGGTGTAGGTAGAGTGGCGTACTTAGGGTGCTTGACCAGGCTAAGTCGATAGCACACTTCGGCCCTAGATTGGCTTGGCGGCTTTCAGGCGAGTTGGCCAGGAACAATATTTGAAGCCAAAGGAATTGACAATACAACTCGTATTGAATATAAACCGGTCGAACTAAAATTTCTTAAGAACTGCACGTCTTTGTTATAGACAAGAAGAGAAAAATAAAAAATGTTGAGCCTGTACAAAATAAATGCACGTGGAGTCTGTTTCACATGAAGATTTCTTTCATTATAGGTCCGGGGTACAGGGGAAACAAGTACACTCTTAGGGTACGAAACCAGGCTAAGCGTGTTTCATTTCTCGTTTGACCTAGTGTAGCTAGCCACACTTTCAGTCCGGAGACTGTGACAAGTGTTGCATGAACTTTGCGGACCTTTCGGGAAAGGTCCGGCTGCTCTCCCGGAGGAACTACCCGACTCTGTACGATGACTCTATAACATACATCTCAAGTTACTCAAGACTCACCTCCGTGATATTAAGTGTAGAACTTACGGAGGTACTCGATGTTCCAAGGATTTGGGAGAGGTGTCCCATCCTCGGTAGCCAAGTGAACGCTTCCGGGTCGGGATACTTTAATCACTCAGAAGGTTCCATCCCAGCCGGGGGAGAGTTTGTTTAACCCTTCTGGATTGTATTCTCCGAAGCACCAGATCGCCTTCCTCGAGCTGTCGGTTGTGTACATGCCGCTGATGATAACGCCGTAGGGCTTGGCGATATCGGGCATTCCGAACAGCTGCTTGGCACCTTCCCTCCTCAAGGAGGTCTAGGTCTTCACGCCGGAGCTGGTCCTGCGCGGCTTCGTCGAAGGTCCGGACCCGGAGTGAATCCAAGGTGATTTCCGGAGGAAGAATTGCTTTAGCTCCGTACACCAGAAAAAAGGGTGTCTCTCCGGTTGACCGGTTTGGAGATGTCCTGTTGGCCCATAAGGTGGGTGGAAGCTCTTCGATCCAGTTGGCTCCATGTTTTTTCAAGCGCTCATAGGTGCGCGTTTTGAGTCCTTTAAGGATTTCAGCATTTGCTCTCTCGGCTTGGCCATTGCTCGCTGGGTGAGCTACAGAGGCGTAGCAAACTTGAATGCCGAGGTCTTCGCAATATCCTTGAAATGCAGAGCTTGTGAATTGGGTCCCATTATCAGTGATGATTTTGTTTGGGATTCCAAATCTGCATACAATGGACTGCAAAAAGTTGATAGCAGATTGCTTGTTGATTGTCACAACTGGAGTTGCTTCCGGCCACTTGGTGAACTTATCAATGGCAACGTACAGAAACTTGTAACCTCCGACGGCTCTTGGGAAAGGTCCCGAGATGTCCATCCCCCACACAGCGAAAGGCCATGTAGGAGGTATCATTTGTAGGGGCTGAGCCGGTGTGTGAATTTGCTTTGCATGAAATTGACATGCTTCACATTTCTTCACCAGCTCAGTTGCATCCTGGAGTGCTATAGGCCAGTAAAAGCCATGTCGAAAGGCTTTACCGACCAGCGTGCGGGAAGACGCGTGGTTCCCACACTCCCCTCCATGGATTTCTACGAGGAGCTCGCAGCCTTCTTCCCTTGTGATGCACCGCATTAGGATGCCGTTGGCACCGCGCCGGTAGAGATCCCCTTCTACCAGCGTGTATCTTTTAGCCAATCTGACTACTCGGTCAACGGATACATCATCGTCAGGAAGGATGTTGTCTTTCAAGTAGTTCCGGATCTCCGAGATCCATGCATCAGAACTAACTTGAGCATTTGAGTCTTGCGTGCTGGGTTGCTCGGAGCTTCCGGCAGCACCTACGACCCTTGATGGCTGCCATGGTAACAGGGCCATCGGGACCGTCAGCTTCGGGATGCTGATCTCGCCCCCTTCACTCAGTTCGGCAGGTTGAGCTGTTGGCTTTGACAACCTCCGGACAAAAATTCCGTCAAGAGCCGGAGCTCCGGTTGACGCTTTCGTCGAGAGTTCGTCAGCTTCAGCGTTATGGGCACGCTGGACATGGTGGAGATCTAGGACTTCGAAGTCCTTCTGAAGCCTCTGGACTTCAAGGAGATAAGCAGCTAATTGGAGATTATTGCAGGAACATTCACCCTTCACCTGCTTAATGATGAGCTGCGAATCTCCCTTGACCAGCAGTTGCTTGACACCATATGACAGTTCCACCTTTAGTCCATAGATGAGTGCTTCAAACTCTGCCATGTTGTTGGTCGACTTGAAGTCAAGGTGTACCATGTATTTCACCTTCTCCTCGGCCGGTGCAAGGAGAAGGATTCCAGCTCCGCCCCCCTGCTTCTGCATGGAGCTGTCGAAGTAGAGGGTCTAGTGAGGCTCGGTGAAGGCTGGAGCTTGATGCTCCATCTTCTGCTCACTGGGGCCCCCAGGATTTGATGGAGAGGGAGTCCATTCTGCCACAAAATCTGCCAATGTTTGACTCTTGACTGCTTGCCTTGAAATAAATTCAAGATCAAATTCAGCCAATTCCGCTGCCCACTTTGCAATATTCCCAGTTGAATTGGGATTATGCAAGATTGCTCGAAGTGGGTAAGAGGTCACCACTGAGACTTTGTGAGCTTGGAAGTAATGGCGAAGCTGCCTGGAGGCAATAAGAACTGCATAGAGCACCTTATGCACCTCTAGGTATCGAGTCTTGGCATCATGTAGTACTTCGCTAATGAAGTACACTGGGCGCTGAATGGTTCGGACCCTCCCGGAGGGGTCCGGAGCTTCCTCTTCACTGACCCGGATCCTCTCGAAGAAATCTGGATTTTCTTCGGGAACCTCCGGGTCCTGGCTGGAGGAACCCGGGGCTTCTTCAAAAGCGACCTGGACCCTCCCGGAGGGGTCTGGGTCTCCTGAAGTAACTTCTTGTGGATTCGAGTCTGGGAGCTGGGACCCAGACTCGCTTTCAGGTACCTCCGGACCCTCCCGAAGGGGTCTGGATTCCTGAGTATAAGGCAGCTCTGGTCTCTCCGCAACCAGAACCATACTGATGACTTCGTCAGTTGCTGAAATGTAAAGCAACAAAGGCTCACCAGGGTTCGGAGCTACCAGAATTGGTAGGGTGGTGAGGAACTGTTTCAGCTCCTGGAATGCCTTCTCTGCTTCTTCGGACCATTGTAATGGTCCGGACTTCCTCAATAACTTGAAGAAGGGGAGTGCCCGTTCCGTCAGTCTTGAAATGAACCGGCTGAGGGCTGCTAGACATCTAGTCAACTTTTGGATGTCTTTGATGCGGGTTGGTGGCCGCATGTCTTCGATGGCCTTAATCTTCGCCGGATTAGCTTCTATGCCCCGGTGACTTACCAGGAAACCAAGAAGTTTTTCGGAGCTAACCCCGAAGACACACTTGTCTGGGTTTAGCTTTGTACGGGTGGCCCGTAGCTTGTCGATGACAGCCTGCAAGGTGTCGAGGAGTGACTCCTTGTCCCTGACCTTGACCACAATGTCATCGACGTACACTTCCACTATGTCTCTAATGAGTTCTTCAAAAGTTTTGTACATAGCTCGTACAAAAGTTGAAGCTGCATTCTTGAGACCAAAGGGCATGGCTGTATAACAGTACAATCCATCTACTGTGATGAATGAGGTATGCTCTTCATCTTCCCTAGACATCCTGATTTGATGATACCCGGAATATGCGTCTAGGAAACACAGTAATTCACACCCGGAGGTGGAATCCACTATCTGATCTATTCTAGGTAGTGGGAATGGATCTTTTGGACATGCCTTATTTAGTGTGGTGTAGTCGATGCACACCCGAAGCTTCCCGCCGGCCTTGGGCACAACGACTGGATTTGCCAGCCATTTTGGATGGAAGACTTCTCGGATGAATCCGGCTTCGAGTAACTTCTTCACTTCTTGTCGAATGAAGTTTTGTCACTCTACGGATTGCTTCCGAGGCTTCTGATGCACAGGCCGGGCGTCGGGGTAGATCTTCAGATTGTGCTCAATCACTTCCCTGGGGATCCCAGGCATTTGTGGCGGTTGCCAAGAAAACATGTCGATGTTAGCCCGGAGGAAAGTGATGAGCGCGAGTTCCAATTTGTCGTTCAATCCCCCCGATATACGGGTGGTCTGAGCCGCATCGGAACCAATTTGGACGACTTTGACGGGAATGTCGGTGTCGCCGCTTGGCTGCACACGAGGTGCAGAAGTCGAGCCTCGTTGATGAATGCTTGGGGGTTTTGGAGCTTGCTCCTGCCTGGAGTCCTCCTCTTGCGCCGTGGTGAGTGCATGGAGTTCTTCCAGAGCAGTTACTCCGGCAGTATGATCTCCGCGGATCCGGAGAACGCCTACTGGTGTTGGCATCTTCAACACCAGATAACCATAATGAGCAGCTGCCATGAATTTGTACAGGGCAGGCCTACCCAAGATGGCATTGAAGGGTAAGTTGATCTGAGCGACGTTGAAGACCAACTTCTCGGTGCGGTACTTCTCCCGTGTCCCGAAGGTAACGGGGAGAGTAATAGCTCCGAGTGGGGTAATGGCCCCCGGACCTACTCCGGAGAAAGGTCGAGAGGGGTGGAGATCCAAAGGTCGGAGTTGAAGCTTAGTAAAAGCTTCGAAGCTTATGAGGTTAAGCCCCGAACCTCCGTCTACCATAACGTGGTGGAGCTGGATGTTGTTGATGGTAGGAGATACCATCAAAGGTAACTGTCCTGCTCCAACCATGCTCCGAGGGCAGTCCGAAGCATCAAAAGTGATGGCTATGTCCATCCACTTCCGATGAGGTTCCGGCCTGACTGTAGGAGCTACAGCGGCCATATCCCGACGCATAGTCTTGATGACGCGGCGGGAGGTGATGTCCCATGATCCACCAAAAATGGTGTTCATGGTCTTCCGACGCTCGTTATCAGAGACGTCAGAATCATCGTCGATGGAGGTGTAAACGACCTTCAGGACCTTTTTGGGATCTTGAAATCCTAACTCCTCTTCAGCCGGAGCTTCGTCGACTTTTTGCTTTCCTTCCCTCTGTCGGAAAGGAGATTCTTCCCGGCGCTTGTTGTAGCGCTCGACAAGATTTTGGACCTCCCGGCAGTCTTCCAAACTGTGGCTGCCCGTTTTGTGAATGGGACACCATACTTTGGGTTTTCCACCATCTTCAGAAGATGGCCGAGGTCGCTTCTCGGGGCGTGGCCCCGACCACCCAGAGTTGCAGCAGCTGCAACGTTGGATGTGCCGACCGACGGCTTCTTCTTGCCGTTTGTCTTCTTTTTCTTCTTGCCACCCCCGGAGGTAGCGGCTTCTTCTTTGGATGATTTCTTGTGACCCTCCGGGGTTGGTTTGGAGTGCATCTCACGGCCCTCCGCAGCTCTGGCACATTTGTCAGCCAAGCTGAAGAGTTCCGTGACACTGGTGATCTCCTTGATCGCCAGTTTCTCCAACATCTTCTTGTCCCGTACACCCTGTCTGAATGCCACAATGACAGAGGCGCTAGAGATAGAAGGGATAGTATTTTGTACCTGAGAGAACCTCTGGATGAATGATCGCAGGGATTCTCCCCCTTTTTGCACGACTGCAAAAAGGTCCAGTTCAGTGCCTGGTCGGGTGTATGAACTCCCGAAGTTGGCGGTGAACTGCCGGCACAGCTCCTCCCAACTGTTGATAGAGTTGGGTGGAAGGCTCATAAACCAGGACCTGGCGGTCCCAGTTAAGGCTACTGGAAAATAATTGGCCATCACATCCTCGTTTCCTCCAGCTGCCAAGATTGCAGTGGAGTAGATCTGAAGAAATTCGGTGGGATTGACAGTCCCGTCGAATTTTTCCGGCAGGTGGGGCCGGAACTTCTGTGGCCACCTGACCATACGCAGATGCATGGCCAGGGATGAACAGCCTCCTCCCACTCCTTCAGGAGCAGAGAGGTCCTGAGCTTCCCGTCTTTCACGAGCACGCTCAATATGGACTCGGCCGTCCTGCTGGCGGTATCGGCGATCAAGCTCCGCCCGGAGGTCATGAGTCGAAAGCCTGGATACCGTGTGAGTGTGTCATGCCCCGGAGGGCAATGACGTCACTTGTTGTGACACAGCACGTCTCCTGCTATTGGAAACATGCGGACCAAGTCTACCAGACAAAGTCCGCCACTGCGACGGGGCTCGTCCTGAAGGAGGAGGACCCTGGTTGCTGAGGCGTTCAGCTGCTGCTAAAACCAAATGCTCCACATCGTCCCTCCACTGCTCCAGTGCATCCCGGGATGCATCCGGAGGTGGTGGGCGTTGGAGAAGAGCACGCGCTGCATGGAGCGCGTGTTTCGGGTTGTCATGATTTGCCGACGCAGTGATTGACGCCGGCGCACCATCGCGTTGCCCAACTTGATTTGCTGGTGATGGCGATGGTGGTGGGAGTGTGACTCCTGCTGGTGCTGAGGCTCCTGCTGGTGGCTGCATATTGGAGGGATTGCCCCCAACAGCCTGAGCAGCAGGTTGACCGTTGGATGATCTAGCAGCTGAGTTCACCATTCTCAAAATCTCAGGCGCCCCTACCTGGCGCGCCAACTGTCGGTGGTTTGGAACCGACAGATCTCCCAACACAACTAAAGTGTTAGAGGAGTTTGATGTTTGGTGTGGGTGCGCGGAGATTCAAGAAGGTGAATTGCAAATGACGCAGGAGACACAGAGGTTTACGTGGTTCGGGCCGCTTGAGCGTAATACCCTACTCCACGGATGTGTTGGTGTTGTATTAGCTGTATGAGCTTGTGACGAGTGTCTATGGCGCGTGTGTAGCGTCACTCAACGTCTAGAGTCTATCGTCGGCCTGTCCTTTTATAGTACAAGGGCAGGCCGTTACAAGTTAGCCTAGCCCGACATGTGGCCCCTGCGGTTACTAGTATTGATATTCATTCAACAAGTTTAATTGCCCTTAATGACCGGGTAATGGGCTTTGATAGCACCGTTACTGGTAATTAAGGTCATCCGACCGTGTGTCATTAATATGGTATTAATGACACTTAATCAGGTCTTGAAGTCCTTGATTCCCCTTTGAAGATCTGGAGCCATTATGAAGTCTTCCGGAGGTCAGAGGCTGAAGCTCCGACGGGTGGACACGTGGCAGCTCTGGAGCATACTGTGGGAAACAGGAAGCTCCGGAGCTACCTGACACGTGTTAGGTCCGGAGCTTCTCTCGGTCTGGGGTTAAGTCCGGAGGTGCCATTTCGGTACATGGCCCGGAGCTTCCCCCTTGTGGGCGGTAGCTCCGGTTTGATAGTACACGTGGCGACCCTAGGATTAACCATGTTGGAGAAGCGGGTCCGGTTACATCTGACATGTGGGCCTCCGAAGGTCTTCAAATCAAGTGGGTGACTTTCCCTTGCTATCTTTGTAACGTCAAGGGGTGTACGGTTTCCAGGGTACCGACAGAGACTTTAACAAAAATGATAATATTTTTTTCAGAACTTGTATTTGTATGAGTGACCCCCCCTCAATATATGCATCATGTGTAAGAGATATTGAGAGAGTTCTCATATATATACATGTTATGGTGGGGTGCCTAAGTGATGTGCTCATAAATTGTGATAAGGCAACAAATGTGCAAGATAAACATGTAATTGAGATAACACATCACAATTTAGACATAATACAACCACAATTTAAGTCTTACAGCGTAGAAATGAGTGTTTTAAAACATTAGTCCATAATGGATCAATTTCTCCCCCATACAACTATTGTCTAAGAGAGACTTTCCCCTTCTCTAAGTACCACATCCATCAATCTCTACCCCTTTGGCATCAAGACACCAAAAAGGAAATGGAGGAAGGAAGAGTCCTTAGGTCTACTCTTCATTGTCATTGGTGGGGTCGTCGTCGTCTTGCCTTGGTGCTCGCTATCGCTCTCCGTGGCCTCCGGATCAATATGAGCATCATCTTCTGACGGGGCCGCTGTAGAAGTATCATCTTCACCAAATTGAGCTAGCTCCTCGGCAGTGAAATCCGAGAATGGAGTGATCTCCCCATCACTCTCCTCATCAGCAGACATGGGGATGTCCAGCTTATCGCACATCGCCTTGAGATAATTCTAATGGCGACACTCCATGCGACGTTGCCGTATTTTCGTCTTCCGGCAAGAGTAGAAAATGGCTTTGAAATTCTTGAAGAATCCACTCCTGCATTGTGATGAAGGCGGAGGTGGAGGAGGTGATGGCACAAAGCGAGAAGAAGAAGCGGGAGGATCCACATTCTTCATCCTAGGGGCAACAGGCTCCAGAGGAGGGAGTTGAGGTCGAAGCCTCTAGTGAGTGACGTCCTTCTTGAAGGTGAGTCCAGACACCTTCTCGATCATGTATATGATGTAGGGAGCATACCCACATGATCAGTTTGGAGTATGTGAGATGTTGAAGATGTCGTCGAAGATATAGTCAACCACATTGAAGTGAACATCTCCATCAATTAGCACCATCAAGTGCCTTAAGTTTCCTTGAATAATACCCACATCTCCATCCTTGGGGGCAATAGTCTTCCGGAGGACACGGTTGATGACACTGTAGAAGGGCTTGATGTTCCTTATGTGCCTGGCCTCAAAAGGTACATGACTAGAATACATGTACTCCAAAGTTTCTCGATCAACTAGCCTTAGGTTGGAAATGATGATCTCATTCTCCAGTTGATCCTTCAAGTCAAGGAACTCAGCAAACTTCGAGTAAGTGGCGGAGTATTACTCTCCATGGGTCATCCAGGTGATCCTCCCGTCCCCATTGGTGTGGAAATAGATAGTGGAGTAGAATTGAGCAATCACCTCCACATTTTAATCATACTGAAAGGCCATGAATTTCTTCAGACCATGGTGCTCTATGGCCTCAATCGCAGCATTGAAGGCCGCGTGATCCTTCTGGGCCATGTAGTCTCAATCGATCCACTGAGAATCAGTAACTGGAGTCTGCTTGGACATATACACAGTCATGTAGTAGTCACAGTGGAAGTCACACCAGAAACAGGGATCCACTGTGCTCCTCTCCCTCTGATAGACATTGATTTTTTGGAGCTTTCTTGCCTTCTCAGCCCATTTGCCCTTGAAGATGTTGGCATCGAAGGCCGCTGCACGGTTTGGGTTCCTTGCAGGAGATGACATCCTCAAGGGGCCAATGGGTTGAGAGGCACCCTTCTTGGCCTTGTTTGCTGCCTTCTTGGCCACTATAACCCATTTCTTGGGTTCAACATCCGCTGGGGCCTTTCCCTTGTCCTTGGAGGTCCTCGCCTCTTGGGATCTAGCTTCCTCCCCCACAGCCACAAGCCTCTTCTTCTTTGGGGCTGTCTCGGCTGCAGCAGAGTTGTGAGCTTCCCGTTGTGTCTTATTTTCTCTTCTTGCTTCGGACTGAGAGTCGAGACACGCCATGACAAGCTGGTCCTCCTCGCGCTTTCGACGGTAACAAGCTTGCCTTCCTGCTTCAACCTCATAGTTGGAGAGGGGAACATACTCAGAATCCGACATGGTTGCTAATAAGAGATGCAAAGGAATGAGTATGAGTCCAAGGAAAAAGATATATGGTGGTAGAATTCACAAAATTGACTTAGGTTAGGATTTTCACTGTGTAACCCGGACTTGTCCGCCCAAGGGTCGGACTAGTCCGCACCAAGTCGGACTTGTCTGCCCTAAGGCCAGACTAGTCTGGTTCACACAGCAAGAACCCTAATCTAAAGAAATTTTGCAAAAACTACGAATCCTACCACAAAAATGGAGGTACATAATCACAATTATGTGGACAACAACATTTGTGAAGAAGTTTCTATCAATATACCTAAAAGAATTGGATTTTGGAGATTTTGGGTTTAGGTCAAGAATACCTCTTCAAATCTTCGATTCGTTGAAATGTGGGTGAGGAATCGGCTTATGGTGCTTGGGGAGGAGTTCCCACGCACCTTAGGGCTTCAATCCACCGATTGAAATCAAGATTTTGTGGTTGGAATCGAAAATTGCTGATTTGGGGGCGGTTTTCGTGCGTTTTTGGAAAGAGAGAGGGTTTGAGTGAATTGAAGAGGTCGAGGGCGTCCAGGGGAGATTAACTCCCCAAGGGTCGGACTAGTTCGGTCGGAGACCCGGACTTGTCCGGCCAGCGGACTGGGCCCGGACTGGTCTGGTACACCGGACTAGTCTGGTCTATGGGAGGACTAGTCCGGTCCTAAGACTGAAACCTCCTATATATTGAGTTTTTAGTGGAGATTTGATCCTTTTGTACTTTATTTTCACAAAAGATCTTTGCAAACATTGTCAGTAAGCAATCAACAATCAAACTATGATCATTATTCACAAAGATTCCATAATTTCAAAGTAATTTGTAGAAAATTGAGGAGGATGAGTTTTTCGCAAGCATGTGTGAATTTTGAACATGACAATCAGATGTGCAAGACTCAAGCCACATTTCAATAATCTAAGATATTGAGCTCACTCCTAAGTTCACAAAATCTTTTCTCATCTAGGGGTTTGGTAAAAATATCGGCCAATTATTTTTCGGTTCTCACATGGGAAATTGTAATGTCTCCTTTGATGGAGTGATCTCTCAAGAAATGGTGACGAATATCGATGTGTTTGGTCCTTGAATGTTCAACTTGATTGTGAGCTATTTTGATGGCACTCTCATTGTCACATAGGAGGGGAATATGGTGCAAGTTTATGCCATAGTCTCTAAGAGTTGGTCGCATCCAAAGAAGTTGTGCACAACAACTTCTGGCGGCGACATACTCTGCTTCGGCTGTGGAAAGAGCAATGGAGTTTTGTTTATTTGAAGACCAAAACACTAGAGATCTACTAAGGAATTGACAAGTTCCAGAGGTGCTCTTCCTATCAACTTTGCACCCCGCATAGTCCGCATCGGAATATCCAATGAGGTTAAACTTAGAGCCTTTGGGATACAAAGTCCTGGGCTTGGTGTGTGAACCAAATATCTAAGAATTCTCTTAACGGCGGTAAAATGACACACCTTAGGAGCAGCTTGAAATATAGCACACATACACACACTAAGCATGATATCGGGCCTAGATGCACATAAGTAAAGCAATGAACCTATCATAGCACGATATACCTTTCGGTCCACACTTGGACCATTTTCATTAAGATCGAGCTGCCCATTAGTTGCCATAGGAGTCTTGATGGGTTTGGCCTTGTCCATGTCAAACTTCTTGAGTATATCTTGTGTGTATTTGGTTTGACTAATGAATGTGCCTTCCTTGAGTTGCTTCACTTGAAAACCTAGGAAGAACTTCAACTCCCCCATCATGGACATCTCAAATCTTTCCGTTACTATTTTAGAAAACTCATCACAAAAAGCTTTGTTAGTAGAACCAAATATAATATCATCGACATATATTTGGCAAACAAACAAATCATCATTAAAGTGCTTAGTGAATAAAGTGTAACTTGCCTTCCTAATTTTGAAACCATTTTGAGTTAGAAAATCTATAAGGAACTCATACCAAGCTCTAGGAGCTTGCTTGAGTCCATAGAGAGCCTTACGCAATTTGTACACATGGTTTGGGAATTCTTCATCTTCAAACCCGAGGGGTTGCTCCACATACACCTCTTCCTTGATTGGACCATTGAGGAATGCGCTCTTGACGTCCATTTGATATAGCTTAAAATCATGGTGAGTAGCAAAGGCAAGTAATATACGAATTAATTCAAGCCTAGCTACGGGAGCAAAGGTTTCTTCGAAATCTAAACCTTCGACTTGTGAATACCCCTTGGCCACAAGTCGTGTCTTGTTCCTTGTAACCACCCCGTGCTCATCTTGTTTGTTGCGGAACACCCACTTAGTGCCTACAACATTCGCATTAGGCCTCTTCATGAGCTCCCATACTTGATTTATTTTGAGATTGTTGAGCTCTTCTTACATGGCCATTACCCAATCCGGATCTCTTAGTGCTTCTTCAACCTTGTGAAGCTCCAAATAAGAAACAAAAGAGTAATGTTCACAAAAGTTTGCAACACAAGATCGAGTAGTTACCCCCTTGGAGATGTCTCCAAGTATATTGTCAACGGGATGGTCCCGTTGGACGCTTTGGTGCACTCTTGGGTGAGGAGCTTGAGGTCTTGAATCTTCATCTTGGTCTTCCTCATCTTCATTGTCTCCCCCTTGATTGATGCCTCCATTTTCATCTTCTTGGAGCGCATCTTGGGGGACTTGATCTTGATCATTTAAGGAAGAGCTTGCTTGATGTGTGGGATGATCACTTGGGTGTTGTTGTTGTTCTTGTGGTCGTATATCTCCAAGTGCCATCCTTCCTATCACCACTTGTGGAGATTTTTCTTGATCTAGCACATGACGATCAACTTGATCCACTTGGGATCCATTAGTCTCATCAAACACTACGTCACGTGCTACTTCAACAATTTCAGAGGATTTGTTGAAGACACAATAGGCGTAAGTGTTTGAGTCATAACCAAGTAAGAAACATTCATCGGACTTGGAAGCGAACTTCGAAGTCCTAGGATTCTTGTTGAGAATGTAGAACTTTCTCCCAAAAACACGAAAATAAGAAATGTTGGGCTTGTTACCGGTTAGGAGCTCATAAGACATCTTCTTAAGTATACAGTGAAGATATAACCGGTTTATGGCATGACAAGCGGTGTTAACCGCTTCCGCCCAAAACTGGTCCAACATCTTGTACTCATAAAGCATGGTTCTTGACATCTCAATTAGAGTCCTATTCTTCCTTTCGGTCACCCCATTTTGTTGAGGGGAGTAGGGGGCCGAGAACTCATGCTTGATGCTTTCTTCATCCAAAAATTCTTCAACTTGAGTATTCTTGATTTTGGTGCCGTTGTCACTCCTTATTGTCTTGATACTTAAGGATAACTTATTTTGAGCTCTCTTCAAGTATTTCTTGAGGTCACCTTGAGTCTCACTCTTATCATGCAAAAAGAATACCCAAGTGAAACGTGAAAAATCATCAACAATAACAAGACCTTATTTGTTACCGCCAATACTTATGTTGGCAATTGGACCGAAGAGATCCATGTGTAGAAGCTCCAATGGTCTTGTTGTTGTCATAATGTTCTTGGATGGATGTGGTGCTCTAACTTGCTTTCCGGCTTGGCATGTGCTACATGGCCCGTCCTTTTCAAACACAACATTCTTTAAACCATGGATGTGCTCGCCCTTAAGGAGTTTTTGCAAATTCCTCATCCCAACATGGGCTAGCCTTCTATGCCACAACCATCCCATGTAGCAATGTTTTTTCCTTTATTGTTGTATGAGCCTCTCTTGACAAAAAATCAAGTCTTTGCCATTCTTGGGAGTTTTGGAATTTTGCCTCTTCTCTCTAGAATAACCAAGACCATCCTTGACAAGGGCATGTCTTGTGTTGGTATATGCACTACGTGCATATGCCATCTTCTCCTTATCAAAAATGTCACCCTTTGGTGCTTGATTGGTTTGTGCCAACTTAAGCTCATCTTTAAGCTTTATGATCAAGTTTGAGCATTTACAAGGTTGAGATGCTTCGGATTTGACATTTGTGGAAGGTGAGCTTGTGTAGGAAGAAGGTGCATTGACCTTGAGAGACTTCACTTGTGTCTCAAGGATTTTTTTTAGCTTGTGTCAAACTAACAAGTTCATCCTTGAGCACAATTGTAGTGTTCTCAAGGTTTGACCAAGTTTTCTTGCTTAAAGCGAGTTCACGCTCAAGTGTCTTACTTCTTTCTCTTTCAAGCTCCAAGAGCTTCTCAACCTCTTGACATCTCTCCATTTATTGGATGAGCATGTTCTCTTGACGATTGATGAGCTCTTCCTTCTCAAATATTTCCTCCGTCAACAATCTCAATCTTTTCAAAGTACTTTTACTCATGTCCTTAAGCATATATTCATTTTCACTACTACTATCAAAATCATCATGAGAAGAAATTGAATAAGGGGATTTAGATTTAACCTTCTTTCTTCCCTCCTTGGCCATGAGACACGTTGGCCTTGAAGTCTCCAAGTTGGGGAAGAGCTTGTTCTCCGTAGTTGTCTTCTTCATAGCAATGGTTGCTATCTTCTCTTCTTCATCGGAGGAGGATTCCTCATTTGAATCCCACTCCTTTTTGAGGTGGGCACGTCCGGATTGCTTCTTCTTCTTGAAGTACTTCTTTTCCTTGGACTTGTTCTTCTTCTTCTTCTTCTTCTTCTTCTTCTTCTTCTTCTTCTTCTTCTTCTTCTTCTTCTTCTTCTTCTTCTTCTTCTTCTTCTTCTTCTTCTTCTTCTTCTTCTTCTTCTTCTTCTTCTTCTTCTTCTTCTTCTTCTTCTTCTTCTTCTTCTTCTTCTTCTTCTTCTTCTTCTTCTTCTTCTTCTTCTTCTTCTTCT
>JAYESD010000124.1:65000-67500 GCA_036927565.1 Tuctoria greenei
CCAGGACCCGTCATCAGCGGTTTTCCCGTTTTTTGGCGACTTTGCCGTTTTTGGTCCCGGAGCTCATCCGCGTGTGGAAACCATCAAAAAACACCTTCCGAACATGTATGCGGCCCTTGTCTCGTTGAACAGCCCAGGACCCGACATCGGCAGATTTCCCGTTTTTTGGCGACTTTGCCGTTTTTGGTCCCGGAGCTCACCCGCCTGTGGAAACCATCAAAAAACAACCTCCGAACGTGTATCCGGCCCTGGTCTTGTTCAACAGCCCAGGACCCGACATCGGCAGTTTTCCCGTTTTCTGGCGACTTTACCGTTTTTGGTCCCGAAGCTCATCCGCCTGTGGAAACCATCAAAAAACACCCTACGAACGTGTATCCGGCCCTGGGCTCGTTCAGCAGCCCAGGACCCGACATCGGCGGTTTTCCCGTTTTTTGGCGACTTGGTCGTGTTTGGTCCCGGAGCTCATCCGCCTGTGGAAACCAATCAAAAAACACCCTCCGAACGTGTATCCAGCCCTGGTCTTGTTCAACATCCCAGCACCCGTCATCAGCGGTTTTCTCGTTTTTTGGCGACTTTGCCGTGTTTGGTCCCAGAGCTCATTCGGCTGTGGAAACCATCAAAAAACACTCCCCGAACGTGTATCCGGCCCTGGTCTCGATGAACAGCCCAGGACCAGACATCGGCACATTTACCGTGTTTTGGCGACTTTGCCGTTTTTGGTCCCGGAGCTCATCCGCGTGTGGAAACCATCAAAAAACACCCTCCGAACATGTATCTGGCCCTGGGCTCGTTCAACAGCCCAGGACCCGACATCAGCAGTTTTCCCGTTTTCTGGCGACTTTACCGTTTTTGGTCCCGAAGCTCATCCGCCTGTGGAAACCATCAAAAAACACCCTACGAACGTGTATCCGGCCCTGGGCTCGTTCAGCAGCCCAGGACCCGACATCGGCGGTTTTCACGTTTTTTGGCGACTTGGTCGTGTTTGGTCCCAGAGCTCATCCGCCTATGGAAACCATCAAAAAACACCCTCCGAACGTGTATCCGGCCCTGGTCTTGTTCAACAGCCCAGGACCCGTCATCAGCGGTTTTCCCGTTTTTTGGCGACTTTGCCGTTTTTGGTCCCGGAGCTCATCCGCGTGTGGAAACCATCAAAAACACCTTCCGAACATGTATGCGGCCCTTGTCTCGTTGAACAGCCCAGGACCCGACATCGGCAGATTTCCCGTTTTTTGGCGACTTTGCCGTTTTTGGTCCCGGAGCTCACCCGCCTGTGGAAACCATCAAAAAACAACCTCCGAACGTGTATCCGGCCCTGGTCTTGTTCAACAGCCCAGGACCCGACATCGGCAGTTTTCCCGTTTTCTGGCGACTTTACCGTTTTTGGTCCCGAAGCTCATCCGCCTGTGGAAACCATCAAAAAACACCCTACGAACGTGTATCCGGCCCTGGGCTCGTTCAGCAGCCCAGGACCCGACATCGGCGGTTTTCCCGTTTTTTGGCGACTTGGTCGTGTTTGGTCCCGGAGCTCATCCGCCTGTGGAAACCAATCAAAAAACACCCTCCGAACGTGTATCCAGCCCTGGTCTTGTTCAACATCCCAGCACCCGTCATCAGCGGTTTTCTCGTTTTTTGGCGACTTTGCCGTGTTTGGTCCCAGAGCTCATTCGGCTGTGGAAACCATCAAAAAACACTCCCCGAACGTGTATCCGGCCCTGGTCTCGATGAACAGCCCAGGACCAGACATCGGCACATTTACCGTGTTTTGGCGACTTTGCCGTTTTTGGTCCCGGAGCTCATCCGCGTGTGGAAACCATCAAAAAACACCCTCCGAACATGTATCTGGCCCTGGGCTCGTTCAACAGCCCAGGACCCGACATCAGCAGTTTTCCCGTTTTCTGGCGACTTTACCGTTTTTGGTCCCGAAGCTCATCCGCCTGTGGAAACCATCAAAAAACACCCTACGAACGTGTATCCGGCCCTGGGCTCGTTCAGCAGCCCAGGACCCGACATCGGCGGTTTTCACGTTTTTTGGCGACTTGGTCGTGTTTGGTCCCAGAGCTCATCCGCCTATGGAAACCATCAAAAAACACCCTCCGAACGTGTATCCCGCCCTGGTCTTGTTCAACAGCCCAGGACCCGTCATCAGCGGTTTTCCCGTTTTTTGGCGACTTTGCCGTTTTTGGTCCCGGAGCTCATCCGCGTGTGGAAACCATCAAAAACACCTTCCGAACATGTATGCGGCCCTTGTCTCGTTGAACAGCCCAGGACCCGACATCGGCAGATTTCCCGTTTTTTGGCGACTTTGCCGTTTTTGGTCCCGGAGCTCACCCGCCTGTGGAAACCATCAAAAAACAACCTCCGAACGTGTATCCGGCCCTGGTCTTGTTCAACAGCCCAGGACCCGACATCGGCAGTTTTCCCGTTTTCTGGCGACTTTACCGTTTTTGGTCCCGAAGCTCATCCGCCTGTGGAAACCATCAAAAAACACCCTACGAACGTG
>JAYESD010000125.1:0-148404 GCA_036927565.1 Tuctoria greenei
CTTTACAAACACATCACGCACGTGCAGGCGAACATCATACTATTATTTCTTACGCAGTCTCAAGAAAAAAAGAAAAACTTTTGTATGCGCAATAAAATCCATCTACCAGTATGACAGAAATAAGAGGCGGCGTCGATGGAAAAAGAAGTTACACCCACATCATAGCTCTTGTTACTTTCATGTCAACATACGGAGCCAAAAAAATATCTAATCTATGTGCATGGAACAATAGAAAAGACTTGAACAGCAGAAATCCAAAAACTGTGCTTCTCCAGCCTGCATTACTGTGTGTAATGTGCAAAGAATGGTCTGACAAAGTAAACCCGTGCACAAATCATGACCGCAACGGAACCACCATCCGTGCAAAGTTTTCTTATCAATGCAAAGTGAACAAGTCATCGGGCCTGGCCTGCCAGCAATTGCAGATTTCTTATCAATGCAAAGTGAACAGTTCTTCCCATGATTTTGAGGGCTTAAAGGAAGATCGGCAGCGGGCCCCTTCCAAAAGTGCGATAATATCAGAGTTTAGTTTCTCCCAGCATAATTTGCAAAGCTACACCCAGTTTATCTGGTCATCCAGACTTGAAAAAAAAAATAATGATTAGGGTCAGTGAACAAATATATATCGTGAATAAGGGACACAATGCTTAGCGTCAGCATAATGCTTAGTTCACAACTATATGTATTTAACTACCAAGCTAGATGTATTGTGCAAGAATATAGCAGTATTTTAAATGCTAAGTTCCATAGCCAAGCTACTTAGTAAAATTGAGGGAACAACATGCAAGAGGTGATCTAGTACAATACTATAACAAACGCTCCACAACTTTCAGGTCAGAATTGACTTCAAAGAATCAAATCTATGTACGCAAGTCTAGCTGGATGACATGTATGATGTACTCCTCATGTGGGAGGTACAGTCCATAGTTAAAATGTTTTGTATGTGCATAATAAAAAGGCAGGATAAGGGCAAAAAACAAGAACTAAAATAAGATAATTTCAAGGTTTAAAAAAAATCATTTATAATGGATCCTACCACACTAGCATTTGTGCAGCCACTAAATAGAATGAATGAAGCTTGGGTCGGTATCAAACAAAACTGAAATGCTAGGATTCATCGCCATGGTTGTGAGAGTGAGATAACAGGGCTTGATGCAGTTGCTCCTTGATCTCTAATGATAGCAGACTTGAGCACATTGTATTGATTAACAATAGTCTTGTACAAAGTCTTTGCAAATAACTCCCTGGCCTGCATAAAAAGAAACAAGTGGAAGATATATTCAAAACAAAATTTTTTGAGAATAAAACAGCAAGTCTTATGCAAAGAAGGCAAGGTACAGTGCATCAAATTTATGAGCAACAAGCCAACAGTGACTTGAAAAATTTACAAGCGCCAGGCTACGTATCCTGTGGGCTCATTTCTAAATATGAAACCTTTTTGGCTTAATGGAGAAGACATTCAATAACCAACACAAAACAGAAATTTAATGTAGCAACAGGGGAATCAAAACCGCTAGTCCCCAGTGAGATTGTTAAGGTTGGCGTCTTGGCGAACATTATACAAAAAAAAAACAAGTCGAAAAAGGTAGTTGCATCATGATGTAAGACTAGGTTGAACTCCATCTCCAAACTAAAACGAGAATGGACCTGCTGTTTATGAATCATAACACAGTGAAAAGAGAGATGAATCGCAAATTTATCCTAAAGGGGGCCTATAATTGATGCATTGTGAAATCCACTAATTTTCTTTTTCCAAGTTTAGATATCCAACCACTTCCACACATAGATCAAGTTTATAACATCTAGCAGTGATAAGGCACAGAGAGCCAAGCACAGAATGTTTGCTCCTGCCAACATATAGCCTGTTACCAAACAAAACTTTCCCGAAGTATCAACAGGGCAGAGAAACTAAGCATGACCAAACACCATACAAAACAAACCTCATCAATGTTCTTGGTGTGAGCAGTTATATCCTCGTATTTCAATTCTTCAGCTAATGATAGGCCTACCCCATGGAAGGATATCATCCTTCGCTCACCAATCTCTTTTTCAACCTATTAGATTTAATGAGAAGAAAGTCAAAAGGTTCTAGCAATAGAGATATCCAAACTGCTATGATGTAGCAAGAAATTGAACCTGCTGCGGTGGAGGCATAATTTCATAGCACAGCAAAGATAGTGGGTATATGTGCCCAGGAACACCAGAATGCTCCAGAAGCCTCCTCATATTGTCCACTGAGGATGTATCAAATAGCGCCTGCCCTTGTTTTTGCAAGTAGTAGACAAGGTAAACATAAGGAAACCTAAGTTACAAAAGCTAAAGACTAGTCAAACATTGCCTTTTATAAAAACACGCTTCTTGTCAGCCATGCCCACAGCCCACTGTATTATATTTACCTAACTTTGTTTGTTAACAATGTCATCAAACTGAAAACAACATATATACAGTAATGTATAGCATGACTGGACAACATGATAAGCCAATCAAACAATATGGAAGAACTAGGAGGAAGAACAGGCCCGGTAGGCAAAAGAACATACCGGGCACCATTCTCCTGTCAAAGGATCCGGTCGGTCTCTACCACCGCTCGGTGCTATCCAAATTATCTGTGAACCACCTCTGCATAATGTTGCAAAAAATGAAAATGAGCAAGCCGACTAAGAGGACAGTGCATATCACTTCATGTACTTAATTGTTCAACACTGCATATAATTGCCTCGCAAGAGAATGAAAGTCAACTAACTAATGGTTTGCAAATAATTGAAGAAAATCATAGAAATTGTTTTATATCCATGTTCATTTGAGTTGAGCATAATAAATAATTTTCATATTTGTGAAACTATCATTTATAAATGAGTGTCGCAGAGATCCTCATGCTACGGTGGAAATGTGGTCACACAAGAAAAGACAAAATTAGGAACGATGTGATATATTATAGGGTAGGGGTGGCACCAATCGAAGAGAAGCTAGTCCAACATCAACTAAGGTGGTTTGGGCATATCCAACAAAGACTTCCTAGAGCATTGATCAACAGTGGGATCCTAAAGGGTACGGAAAATATTAGGGGAGGCATAGGGCGACCAAGGTTGACATTTGGGGGGGGGGGGGGGGGGGGGGTAAAACTGTTGGACTGTAATACATTGAGTGTGTGTATTGGGCTTGGCCCATGTAACCAGCCCATTAGGGTTATATGTACCCCTAACTCTTCTTCAATGAAACCCTAATCCAGTTATTTCCCTCCAATACGGTATCAGGCTAGCTTCCTCTCTCCTCTCCCTATGGATGGACAGGCCGCCACGCTGCCGCCCCCGGCCGTCGCCCACTGCCACGATACCACGTTGATGCTGCTCCCCCACGGCGGACTTCCGGTGAGGCCTCCACCACGGCGCGCTCCCCCAGGGTGTCGACTCCCCCGGCCAGATCCACTGCGACGCCACCGCTGATGCACCTCCCTTACGGCGTGGCCCCCCACGGCGAGCTCACTGGCTGCCGCCCCTGGCCATTGGCCCGCCGCCGGCGGGCCTTCTGGCTGTGGATCCACTGTCGCCACCGCCGTCGGGCCCGGATCCACCACCCCCCCACGGCCCTGCGGTCTCCCCCGCACCCGCCGGTCCGCCGCTGCCGCCCCTACGCCAGCACCTGTCCCCACCGTGCCCACCGCCGCCTGGCCTGCTCCGACGCCGTGGTTCGCCACGTCGCCGCCCTGGGCCACTGCTGCCGGAGTCGGGCCTGGTGACCCACTTCCTCACCCTCGGGCCCCACCGCCAGCGACCGGAGGCAGGCCACCCACCCACGGTGCCCCTGTCCTGACATCACAGCCACTGTGGTGGTCCCCGCCTGCCGTAGTTGCTGCTGGATCCGGTGCACCATTGTCAGGTTACGCTCTCAACGCTCCAGCCGATCATAGCAGTGGGTCTGGCCAGCTTTCTGCGGCTGCTTCTAGTGTCGCTGCCTTTCTTGCACCCGCGCGGGCGAAGTCGGTCTTGCTGCCTGCACGCGCGCCGCCGGCCGCCCCAGCTGTCGCGTCGCCGTCGGCCGCCTTCCTCTGTGCGCCACCAACCCGATCCGTGCCACCGATCCCCTTCGCGCAGGCCGCCGCCGCTGCCTTGGCCCCTCGGGTCGCCACCGCCTGGCCGGATCTTGCCGCCACTTGGGTCGCGCCATCGAGCCACCTTGCGGCTGGTTCGTCCGCTCTGGCCTACTGGGTTTCGGGGAACCCAACCGGCCAGACTGCATCTTCGGTGAAGCACCACGACTCACCCCTGACTTGGGATCGGCAATCGCCGCGTCCTCCTTCAGCGCGCTGAGTCTCCCACCACCCGATCCTGACTGGGTCGTGGACTCCGGAGCTTCATACCACATCACCTCTGACGCCGGTATACTCTCCTCCAGCCGTCCTTTACAACCCTCTTCTCTTTCATCTATCGTTGTTGGGAATGGATCTGTTCTTGTTCTTTCGATCACCTCAGTAGGTGACTCGGGTTCACCGGGTTCCTTTCAGCTGCGTGATGTTCTTGTGGCTCCTAAGATCATTCAGCACGTTTCCGTTTGTCGTTTTACCACTGACAACCATGCTTCCATCAAGTTCGATCCTTTTGGTTTATTTGTAAAGGATCTTACTACCCGACGTCTTCTTCTCTGTTGTGAGAGTTCGGGGCCCCTATACACGATGTGTCTTCCTGCTTCCGCTCCGCCTATGCCTTTTGCCCTGACTACGACAGCCTCTTCGACCACCTGGCATTGTAGACTTGGCCACCCCGGTGTTGATGCTATGTCGCCACCAGCTGCGTCACACGCGGCCCCGACGCCACCACTTGCGCCACGTGCGGTCCCGGTGTCCTCGACGCCACGGGTTATGCCTTGCGTTGTCCCGACGTCGTCCTTTGCGCCACACGCTGCCCCGGCGTCACTGACGTCGACCGCTGCGCCGCGCGCGGTCCCGACTTCACCGACGTCGCCAGCTGCGCCACGCATGGCCCCCGCTGCACCACGCGCGGCACAGGCGTCCCCGACGTCGCCTGCTGCACCACCAGGCGCGACACCGGCATCCCCGACTTCGCCTGCTGCGCCACGCACGGCCCCGACATCTCCCGTTGCGCCCCGCGCGGCACCGGCGTCCCCGATGTTCTGCACCCAGGCATGACATTAGTGTCCCCGACTTCGCCTGTTGCACCATGTGCGGCCCCTGCGTCGCGGTACGTCGATCCTGCTCATGTCTATCAGCGACGAGCGCGGGTTGGTGTTCCGACCTCCTCCCGCACCAAGCCCCGGTGTACCACCCCCACTACTCCACCGTGACCCTAGGCATGTTCACTCGATGGTAACCAGGCATGCCGTTGGGGTCCTCCGGCCGGTGGAGCGTTTCTCTGCGGTCGTTCTCTCCTCGACGACCTCTCCACTGCATGCTTCCTCACCCATCTCGCCTATTCCCTCCTCTGTCCGTAGCGCTCTCGTCGATCCTCACTGGCGTCAGGCTATGGAGGAAGAGTATGCGGTCCTGCTTGCTAACCGGACCTGGGACTTGGTTCCCCGTCCTGGTTGTGGCAATGTTGTCACGGGCAAGTGGGTATTTACGCATAAGAGGAAGGCGGATGGGTCTCTAGAGAGGTACAAGGCCCGGTGGGTTCTTTGGGGCTTCACTCAGCGCCCCGGTGTCGACTACGACGAGACCTTCAGCCCGGTGGTGAAGCCGGCAATGGTTTGGACCGTTCTGTCGCTGGCTCTCTCGCATTCTTGGTTTGTCCACCAGTTGGACGTCAATAACGCCTTCCTCCATGACACGCTGACGGGGACAGTATACTGCAGTCAGCCGACAGGGTTCGTTGATTCAGCTCGTCCAGACATGGTCTGTCGGTTGAACAAGTCTATGTATGGTCTGAAGTAGACACCCCGGGATTGGTACAACCGGTTTGACTCCTTGGTCTCGCTCGGCTTCATCGAGGCCAAGTTAGACACCTCGCTCTTCATTTACAGGCGGGAGAGTGACACTGTGTACCTCCTCCTGTACGTCGACGACATCGTCCTCACGGCGTCCAGTTTGGTTCTTCTTCAACGGACGATCTCCGCTCTGCAGCGGGAGTTCGCGATGAAGGACTTGGGCTAGCTTCACCACTTCTTGGGCGTTACGGTCGAGCACCGACCAGGCGGTCTGTTCCTTCACCAGCGACAGTAATGCCTGGACATCCTCCATTGAGCAGGCATGGCTGATTGCAAGTCGTGCTCCACTCCGGTGGACACCCAGGTGAAGGTCTCCTTCGCCGACGGCATCCCTGTCACTGACCCCACCATTTACAGGAGTCTTGCAGGTGCACTTCAGTACCTCACCTTCACCAGGCCGGACATCTCCTACGCGGTTCAGCAGGTGTGCCTCCACATGCATGATCCGCGGGAGCCACATCTCACCGCTGTTAAGCGGATCCTTCGGTACCTGCGCGGCACTCTCGACTACGGCCTCCTCCTTCGGGGTGACTCAGCTTCTGAGCTGGTCATCTACACGGACGCTGACTGGGCGGGTTGCCCGGACACCCGTCGTGGGTGGGTTGCCCGTAAACCCGTCGGTCCACCTCCGGTTACGCCGTCTTCCTGGGGAGCAACCTCGTCTCCTGGTCCTCGAAGCAGCAGCCCGTGGTGTCGCGCTCGAGTGCTGAGGCGGAGTACCACGCCATAGCCAACGGCGTAGCTGAGGCTTCCTGGCTCCAGCAACTGCTTCAGGAGCTCCACTCTGTCGTCGCTCGGGGCACGTTGGTCTACTGCGACAATGTCAGCACCGTCTACCTCTCCACCAATCCCGTCCACCATCAGCGCACGAAGCATGTGAAAATTGACCTTCACTTTGTTCGTGAGCGGGTTGCCCGTGGAGAGGTCCGAGTCCTCCACGTCCCGACGACGTCGCAGTTCGCCGACATCTTCACGAAGGGTCTCCCTTCGTCGTTGTTCTCCAAGTTTCGGTTCAGTCTCAACATCCGATGTGGCTAGATGTTGGGAATGTGGGCAAGGTTCCAAAAGGCGATAGGCGGGCGGTGACCTTCCGCCTAGAGCCTAAGTGTGCCTAGGCGTTTCTAATCGTCGCCTAGGCGTTGTGTAATGTAGCAATAATAAGTTGTAAAAAATAAAAATACAGCAGTATAAGTGTATTTCTAATGTGCTGGGCTGATTTTACCGGCCCACCTTCACCTTACTTTACCTTTATCTCTCTTTGCTCTTTGGTCCACTCACTGTCCAGCCCAACACAACAGCAGCCTGCTTCCTTCCACCAACTCCCCCATGCAAAAGAGCATATCCCCGCTGGATTCACGTCTTCACCATCGCACCTCCCGCCGCCGCTCCTGGATCTCATCCCGCCTGCCCCTGAATCTCCTCGCGCTCCTTCCCCCTCCCTCCCGCAAGAGCCGTCCGCGCCCCAGGACTGCAGTCCGCCGCTGGATCTGCTCTCGCTCCTCCCTCCTTCCTCCCGCCGGACCGGTCCTCGGCAGCAGCCTGCCACCGCTCAGTGGTTCTGCCAAACGGGACCCCCCCCCCCACCCGACGCGGAATGACTGCCTATACGCCTAAGCGAGGCGGAAGGGCCGCACCTCGCGTCCAAGCGCGCGGAGGCGAGCGCCTAAAACCGCCTCTCTGAACGCTGATTGCGGGGGGTGTTGGACTTTAATGTATTGAGTGTGTGTGTGTGTATTGGGCTTGGCCCATGTAACCAGCCCACTAGGGTTATATGTACCCCTAACTCTTCTTCAGTGAAACCCTAATCCAGTTATTTCCCTCCAATAAAAACGATACTTAAGGGGCTGGAATATTACTTAGAGATTTGGCTCATGATAAGCTGCATGGAACTCAACAATTCATGTAGCGAAAGCTTACTTTACTCGTATTGCTTTACTCTTATCTCGCTTTCTTTCTTTTACTTCCTTTTTAAAAATAAATTTGTTGGGTTTCATATCTAGCCTACCCAGCGTGCTTGGGACAAAGGCTTTATTGTTGTGGTTGTTGTGAAAGAATCATTTATAATGTGTGTTTCACATGTATAACATTTTGACCAAATTAATTGAGGTCTTTAGGCACCATCTTGTAGAAAAAGTTAAACACAACTGAGTCAAAGAGACTTGATATATGGATTGGGAGAAGAATGGAAAACTAACATGTTACTGTAAGGGAAGAATACCGTAAAAGCAAGGCCATTTCCTTGAGGCTTCGAGTATTTGATCTCCTTTTCATTTCAATTAGCTCAGGATAATCATTCATATGCTTTTTTGAGTATACACAAATAAGGTTTCTGCTTGAAGAAAAGTGCTTCATTAACAAATCAGCAGGAGTAGCAGGGATGACGTTAGAACATATTAGCAAGTTTATCGGATGAAGAAAAGGACCTTCCCATGCTAAATGGCTTGCAGAGAGGATCTGTAATGACCCTGTCACCAGCAACGTAAACCTACAGCAGAATGCAGATTTAAACCGATTAAATGAGGTAATGTGATTCGCTAGTAATTGGATAAGACATATTCACCGCCTTACTATGTTTTCACTAATCCATGGGTGCTTTTTTTCAAGCAGCAGTGCAATAATTGCTGGATCTGCCTCTGACTGATGGTTAGACATCAAAACAACATTATGACCCTGCAATGATGTAGAATACTTTTCAGAAAATATTGCTAATCTGGGATCATGTATTGAAATACAGTAGTGTGTCCAGACAACCATTACAATATTATTCCTTGTTGCTTCCAGATGTAACAGATATACCTAGATCCATCACAGGGGCGGATCTACCGGGGGGGCAGGGGGGCTCGAGCCCCTCCTACTCCCGTTCGCACAGTGGAGCCCTCCCTTAAACCCTCTATGATTTTTGCAGGTGGAGAAAGGTATTATTAGAAAACTTCCATGAATTATACACGAAAGTGTGTTCGCTCAGTTGGTTAGCACCTAGCTTCCTAACATGTTTGCTTTAAGGTTGGGGGTTCGAATCTCTGAGCTCCCCAATGGTCTCATTCAATTTTTTTATTCGCTGTTCTTTTTTCTGGAGCTCTCTGAGCACCACTGCAAATGAACTAGTACAAAATGCTGTTGCGCAGAATTGAAGCAATGTTGTAGATAAAATTAGCCTTTTATCCTAATTTTTGTTAGATTCGTTGTTTTTTTCTTGATCGCTAAGCTCAACCTTGTTTCACTCTTATTGTATATACTGATCGTATGTAATATAAAATGTGAATACATCACTAAATTGTTCAAAGAATATAATGTGCACGTACTACAAGAGAACGAAATATTTTCATGAGCCAGAGTTATTTTCATCTGAGCCAGGTTCCTCGACTAGCTCACGACTATATTATTTCCATCGCCTCGTCGGCTTATTAAGGGTTCCTCGCTGCGCTGCCCCGCCGCCACATTATTTTAATTTGCTAATTAGTGCGGCAATCGGCGGCGATGGACGTCGGGTGAGTTCCATTGGCGGTCGACGATGTGCGTGTAAGTGGCGACCAGCGAGTGCGTGTGGGCGAGCATGGATACCGTCGCAACAACGGGTGTGGAGCCGCGGGCCAGTGGATGCGGGCCTGACTGGTTGTAAGGTTCACCCCCCCCCCCCCCCCCAAACTTTATGTCTGGGTCCGCCACTGATTCATCAATATGTCGTTCCAGGTGTGTTTCATGTGCTATACAGGAAATTCTTCGTTCTCTAAAACATAAAATTTATGTTCACACAAAAAAAATCTTATTTGAAAATCTGTTTCACTTATCTTCCATCAGGTACCTGCCTAGAATTCTAAAACAGATGAAACAGAAGAACTAGCTCTAGTGTAGTTTTAAGAGAAAGATATTCACCCGGTCAAAAAAAAGAGAAAGATATTCACCAGGCAATTAAAAAGGTTTAGTACCGAAACGAACTAGAAACTGGAAGTCACAGAAGGAAACAGTTAGACGAACAAACCTGCCGCAGCTTTTCTTCCATGTCATGGAAAAGCAGAATATTGCCTACATAGGAATTCCTGAACATATGAAATGAAGTTAACAACATATGAGGGAACCGTAGCAGGTCAATCTACAATACACATCAATGAAGAAAGTCTCCAGTAGCAAGCAATAGTTACATAGTAAACTCAATTATTTTAGCAAATAATCCTTTATCGAACAAAATACCTCTGACTAAACTAATAGTTAATTACGTAAGTAAATAACTGTGTTGCAAAAGAAAAGTGACAAGTATCTTCCAAAGCTTGAATTGAAGATCAGATGCTACAAATTGATCAGATATTAATCACCCATCCTAGTAAACCCGATAAATGAAAGAAAAGACTCAATATGTTAGAGATATGGAATATCTGCATAAAGCACTTGTCTTATTTGGATATCATCATCTGTCGTTGTGCTACATACTACAGTAGTTGTAAAAATCATGAGAAGGGAGTAAAAAAGGATCTTCAACAGTCTCAGTCTACCCTCTGATACTTTAATCCATAACAAATGAAAGGTGCTAAGAGACTGTAATGAATACAACTGATAAGGCATGATTCCCCTCCAGTTAAAATAAACGATCTCGATGAAAAGTACAGAAAATTTTTGGGTGTTCTCAGGTCAGGTTTTGTGTTACCTGAAATCTACCAATGGCCTGATGTAGTTCTGACCAAACATGTAATAGTCGAATGGTTCTCTGATGGCTTTGTGATAAGGTGGGAAGGTAAATGAATTCTGCAAAATGATGAAGCTCAATATGAAAAGGCACCTTGGAGCATTCAAGAAACTGCCAGAGCAAAAAATATTAATAAAAAAGAGAGAGGTGTAAATGCAACAGCAATAAAGAAAGTAGGGACCTGACAGTCCAACAGCACACGATCTAACATAGCCATCATATTGGAAACCATGACCTCGTATGCATTAGGGTCTCCATTTTGCATGACCTGACAGAGCAAAATACAGTCGATATCTGAAGCGTGACCATAGTAGAAACAAACGAAACCAAATATGAAATGCAAAGTATTTACTGCGTTTTTATAATTGTGATACAGCTCTTCCAGGCTGCTCGCGACATCTGCGGGCAGTTTCCCATTCTCCAGTTCCTTTCTGACTTCCAGAATAAACTCTGTGGCCCAGGCCAATGAAACAACAAATCAGTCCCCACTATAACCGAATATTCCCTGCTAGTGGCACCGCCACAACTATTAATTCCTAGGTTCGCTCAACTTAATTCTGAATGCATAGTGCAGTACTAGTCTACTACTAAAATGCAACTGCGGTATAACTAGCGTAAATCCGTCAGTGTTCAGAAGTAACTAACAGTGAATAGTGAAGTTATTGGTGTGAAAACAAGGGAAATAATTAAAAACCAGCCTGGTAGGAAATACAAACGCGATGAGAACCGCATTGGTAAGCAGCATGAGCAGCAACCCAAACCTTCGTCCTCGCACTCTTGGAGCTGCGGCGAAGAACTCACGACCTCCTCGGCGCCCGTGTAGGAGGCGAGCACGGCGCCCTCGGGCGGGACCCGCGGGCCCCGTCCCCCTCCGTCCGCCCTCCACGCGGCCTTGGCTTCCAGCCGGAGCACCCCGCGCCGGGGCCGCAGGAGGCTCGCCGTCGGGGCGAGGACGGCGGCCCGCGGCGCGGGCCAGGGGGCCGAACACGAGGAGGAGACGGCGGGGCAGGCGCCCCCGGCGAGCGCGACCAGCGGCGGCGCGTGCATGTGGAGAGACGGCGGCGGAACGTTCTAGAAGGCTAATCCGAAAACCCTAGTGGAGCGGGAGTGGCGGGCGTCGGGATTTGCGGAGGAGTCCAGGTCCAGCTGGTGCGGTGGGCGGAGGAGGAGAGGAGGTAAGCCAAGGACGGAGAGGACGAAGCATCGACGGTTTTTTTCTCTTGTTTTGTTTTATCGCGACAGAAAATTAAATATGGGAAATATGATGATATTTATACGTCTATCGTGTGGGGTTAAGGATCGTCGCGCGACCTCATTGGATTGGATGACATCGCACCTTTATTCTGTTCTCTTCCATTGGTGTTTGCACACACGTCCTTGTCCACCATCTATCCTCTAGCCGTCTGCTAGGAGCATATATTGATGTCATTTAGGATGCGTTTGGTTGGGAGTCAAAGTGGGATGGGATGGATCCATCCCAGTTTTTAGGGATGGGATGGTCCCGTTTTCTGTTTGTCTAGAGGGAAGGAACGATCCCTGTTTCTTGTTTGTTTTGTGGGATGGTGTGGGACGGAATGATCCCGTCTCTTGTTTGAATGAAAGGATGGGACAGGGACATGTGAGTATGAGTACTTCTGGAAGGTCACGCGCCTGTCTCCACGGTGGGACGGATCCGTCCCCATGTTTTCGGTGGGATGGTTTCATCCCACATCTAGGTGAAATATTCTCTTTTGAGGGATGACTCCATCTCACATGTCTCCAAACCAAACAACAGAAAAGTGGGATCGTCCCGTCCCATTCCACTATATCCCTCGAACCAAACACACCCTTAATATACTTCCTTTTTTATTTATATACTTTCATAGGTTGTGTTTTTAGTTGCTTATGAAATTATTTATGTTTTTTAACTTGTGTTTTATTTAAGGATTCATAGCAAAAAGCAAACATATCATGAGTGATATAGCTTGATTATTGATCGGGGTCAGAAGAACAAAGTTCCTTTATGCCTGCTCATGTGACGGCATCTAGCACATTAAAACATCTTTGGTATATCATCTAAATCATTCACACACGCACTTGCTAGAAAACAATGGTCAATTGGATGCTAGCAAGGGATAGCGGCGGACGGGGATGTCGACGAGGCGGAGGGTAGCGAAGCATAGAGCAGGGAGTTGTAATTTTAAAATTGATATGAGAGTCATGTGCCTACTTTGATGTTATTCTATTTTTGGAAATTAATTAGATATTTTTGGAAGTTCATGGATGAATATGGAATTTGAAATTTTATGATAAAAATGGAATAGGTTATGAAATGTTTAAAATAGATTTAGATTTGAATCAGATGTTATTCGGATATATCTGAACAAATATGAATATCTCACTATTTGGTTAGGGTGTGTTTGGTTTGAGGGATATGGTGGACGGGACGGAACGATCCTACTTTTCTGTTGTTTGGTTTGGAGACACATGGGACGGAGTCATCCCTCAAAAGAGAATATTTCACCCAAATGTGGGATGAAACCATCCCACCAAAAACATGGGGCGGATCCGTCCCACCTCCGTGGAGGCAGGGGCGCAGCCTTCCGGAGATACTCATACTCACATGTCTCTGTTTCATCCTTTCATTCAAACAGGAGACAAGACTATTCCGTCCCACAACATCCAACAAAACAAACAAGAAAAAAGAACCGTCCCATCCTTCTAGACAAATAGAAAATGAGACCATCCCATCACTGAAAACTGAGATGGATCCATCTCATCCCACTTTGACTCCAAAACAAACATATCCTTAGATATTGGTCTAAACCGTTTTCTCATTTTACACCAAATTCTGATCCGGATTCAGAAAATATCCATATTTTTAAACGACTCTGAATGGTCCAGTGCCAATGAAATCGGAAAAGTATCCATATTTCTTAAACGATTTCGAATGGTCCGATGCCAATGAAAAAAAAGATGTAGAGAAAACATGTGGTGTAAAATTGAGATTCACCTTTAGAGGACCGCTTCAGATAGGCGCATACACACGTTAGAAGAATATGTGCAGATTACCAGCTTGCTTGTTCTGGTAGAAGAAGATGAACTAATCTGGCACTGGCAGTGACTAATCTGGCACTGGCAGTGGAGTGCTTCAGGTAAGAGTACGACGTCTAATCCATGTATATGCGGCGGTGAAGTTCAAGGGGTTCAATTTTCACATCGATAATGTGGCTACTTAAAGTTCCTCCTGGAATTCATCCGTACTAGAGATAATCTTGCAAAGAGATGGAAGGTAGATGATACGACTTGTTTGTTACACAATGAGAATGAAACTACTCATTACTTATCCTTTGACTGTTGTGTTTTGCAAAAGTGTCGTGGGAGGTTACGAGTCAGTTCCCACGGAGGACATATGTACAATCACTACAGGAAACACGATCATTTGCGATGGCTGAATTTATTTGTGACGGCCAAATAGATTAAATTGTGACGGCCCTACTTTGGCCGTTGCAAATAACGTGGCCGTCGCAAATAGCAGCTTATTTGCGACGACCAACCATAGTGCCGTCGCAAATAACTACTTATTTACGATGGCCAACCCTAGGACCGTCGCAACTAAGATAGTCGTCGCAAATAAATGTTTATTTGCGACGGCTGCTAAAAATGCCGTCGCAAGTAACATTAATTGCGACGACCATATGGTGGAGCCGTCACAATTTAGGAGGCCGTCGCAAATAAGGGCTTCTATCTCGACCCCGACGGTTCATTCTCGTCCACTCAACTCCACAGCCCCGCTGCTTGCCCGCCGCCCTGTCGCGCCCCGCCGCCTGCCCGCCGTCGCCGCCCCACCGCCCCGCCGTCGCTCCCGGTCCGCCGCGCCCTCGGCCTCGGCTCGCCGTGCCCCCGCCGCCCCGGCCCGCCGCGCCCCCGGCCTCACCGGCCCCGGACCGCCGCGCCCCCATTGCGCCCCCGCCGCCCCCGACCCCCGACGCCTCCGGCACCGAGGTGAGTTCGATTGCCTTATCTGCTTTTTGGTTGCATTATCTGCATAATACACTGTTACATATGATTTGTTCTGTAATCCTGGTGTATATTTAGCTATATCCCTGCTTGTCGATCATTTTAGCTATATCTCTGCTTGTCGATCATTCCAGTAGTGTGTTATCTAGTACAGCAGCCCTGTAAATTGAATTTTGCTTCTCTTTTGTTGAGATTAGACTTTAAAAGTTTCTACACAGTACAGAAAAAATTAGTGAAAAAATAATAAGATGTTTAGCTAGGTCAGCATTTTTTAGAGAGAGTAGCTGGTATTGTTTTGATGATACTAGAACTGACATGAAGCAGCCTTTGAGCCCTGTTCTTGTGGTATTTGGTTTATAATTGGATCCTGCTACAGGCCAGATGCAGTAAAGAATAGAGTGCAATTTTTATTTATTAGTCGTGATGAAAATCAATGTTTACATTTAGACCATCTAAAAAAATTATTCTTTAAAATGGACCCTAGTTGGCCACTGTATCAACAACTCAACCGGTATCGGACAGTATGCACATCCTTCCAGTTGGCTGAATCAGAGCTTCGCATTGCGACATATTTGTAGCCACTCTGTCGCCCCCTCTAATATTGTCGCCATGACGGGGAGGCGGGACTGCCGGTTGGGGGGGGGGGGGGGGGGTGCTTGCGCGGCGAACATCGTCGCCATGGCCGGGAGGCGCAACCGCTCATCGCCGTGCTGGGGGCTGCAAGAGCCTGGCCTCGCGGGGGGGGGGGGGGGGGGGGGGGGGGGGGGGGGGGGGGGGGGGGGGGGGGGGGGGGTGACGCCGTGGGGGCGCAACGGTGGCGATCTGGGGGCCTCGCGCACCACTGGTGGGCAGCGATATCAGTTGGGATGGAGCCCAAGAGACCGCGAGGAGGGGGGCGGAGGGGAATGCATCTATGAGGCAGATCACCTTGCCGGACATGGCGCATGGCGTCTCAGGGGAGGGGTGATGGAGGAGGACAAACCTCCTCGTCTGGCTACTGGGCCGAGCTTGTGGGTTGGAATCGGTTCCAAATCGTGGTTATTGAAAACAGATCGGTTTGGGTTGGGCTCAAAAGTAGGTGTGAGTTGGGTTGGTTTGGTTTTGTATGTTTATTTTACAGGCTGGATTGGGCCGGGTTGATTGATACAGAAAAAATGGATTGGGTTTGGGTTTAGTCTAGATCCTGGCCGGGTTGAGTCGGAGAATTAGATCCTAATTTGATCCTAATTGTCATGCTTTGGTAAATATGTTTATTATGCGGGTTACTAGAATTAATAATTTTTTTCTCTTGTTCTTTTGATTGCGTGAGTGTTTAGAATTAATAATTTTTTTTATTCTGTTTAGTGTATGTTTGGACTTTAGTGCATTCATATAATGTTTTTGAGTGACTACTTAATATATATAAATAAAGGGGTTTTAGGTCGGCTCGGACCAACCCGGAAGGGCACGACACGTAATAGGTGTGATCGTGCCGTGTAGACCATTATAGTGGTACCGTATGCGTCAAGTCGACACGGAAGCGAACGGGTTGGTAAGGACGTCAATGACCCGCGATTGCGTGGACGATGGAAATGGATGTGGAATTGTCATCTAAGACCAACTTTCCTCTCACTCTTTCTCGAGTTCTTTCCTCTCTCTTAAATGACCTCAAAATGAAAATGAGCAACGTAACCTATAGCAATGTATTACCCATTTCGGATCGGCACATCTCACATGCCATTGACATGTGAGACGTGCAGGTTTGGAATCGTCCCTTTTTGGACAGCCTCGGAGTGACCGCGGGGGCGTGGCTTGTGACGAGACGCGGGTCTGGATTTGGACGAGATTTTGATGGCGTAACCCTATTGTTCTCTGGTGCACCATTTTTGGGCGTGCAGTGGAGAACAACAGGGTTATGCTGCCGAAATTTCGTTCGAATCCGGATCATGCGTCTCGTCATGAGCACGCTCCACTCGGTCACTCTTGGGTGGGTTTAGGATCTATCTGCCTAGGTTGTAGGGCCGTGACATAACATAACAATACATTAACGACAATTTCTTTCGTGTTAAACTGCAGAGCCAAACATGGGTGAAGACCGCAGTTGGATGTATACTGGCTGGAAGAGCAGAACTGGTGGTCACTCGGATGAGTAGTTTATCAAGTTAGATCAATTTTTGGATCGAGCATTTTCGTTGTCAACAGAAGATATGGTGCGGTGCCCATGTACAAAATGTCGGAACACCAAGTTTTTGAGAAGATTGGAGCTTTCGTTTCACTTATGTCGAAACGGTTTCACTCCATATTATGAAGTGTGGACCTTTCACGGCGAGACTAATTCTCGAGTCATAGCCGAATTGGATGGGGATGATGATATAACAAAGGTTGATAGGATGGATAAGATACTAGAAGCTCTGGAAGCGGAGGATCCTCTTACAAATGAGGCAGAGAAGTTCTTCGATGAGCTGAAAAAATTACAAGAGCCGTTGCATGAACATACGGTTGTGACCATAGTTGCTTTCTTGATCAGATTTATGGAAATTAAGTCCAAGTACATTTTTTCCATCAACTGCTACAATGATCTTATGAAATTGATCTGCGATATCTTTCCACAACTTCACAATGCGCCGACCGATATGTAACATTCAAAGATCAAGATATCTGGTCTCGGTATGAAGTATGAGAAAATCGATGTGTGCCCAAACAACTGCATGCTATTCTTGAAAGAGCACACCAATGAGAAGATGTGCTTGAAATGTGGTAAATCGAGGTATGTCGAAGTTGTTAATAACGATGGCGATAATGTGATGACAGATATTGCACATAAGCAGCTTTGTTACTTGCCTGTGACACCTCGGTTGAAGCGGATGTTTCTTTCAAAAAGAATCGCAAGACACATGAGATGGCACAAAAAAGGTAAACATGAGAACAAAGAATTTTTGACGCATCCGTCCAACGGTGATGCATGGAAGGCGCTAGACCGTTTCGATCCAGACTTTTCTCGTGATGCGAAGAATGTTCGCATCGGATTAGCAACAGACGGATTCTCATCGTTCAGTACGAACACCATGCCATACTCATGTTGGCCCGTCTTTGTCATTTCGTACAACCTCCCACCTGCTTTTTGTACGAAGAACGAGTTCATGTTTCTCAGCCTCATTGTACCTGGACCTGATCATCCCGGGCCACGTCTCAACGTGATGTTAAAACCGCTGATCGAAGAATTGAAAGTCTTGTGGACAGGAGTCGAAGCGTACGACAGTTACAAGAAGCAGAAATTCAACCTTCGAACTGCTTATTTGTGGTCCATCCATGATTTGCCGGCATGCGGCATGTTTTCCGTATGGAGCACTCACGGTCGTCTGACGTGTCCGATATGTGCTTCAGACACGGATTGCTTTCGACTAACTCATGGAGGCAAAATATCTTACTTCGATTGTCACAGACGTTAGCTGCCCTCGAATCATATATTTAGGCAGCAGTGACATGTCTTTCGAAAGAACATTATTGTCACTAAAGGACCACCGAAGCGTCTTAACGGGTCAAAAATTTCTGATATGTTGGATAAACTGGTGCCTGATGAAGATCGTCCTGGATATTTCGTGGGTTATGGAGAGGAACACAATTGGACTCACATATGTGGACTTTGGGAGCTACCGTATATGAAGTCGTTGATTCTAATGCACAACATTGATGTCATGCATCAGGAGCGTAACATGAGCGGAAGTATCATAAGCACTTGCATGGATATGCCTGGTAAACAAAAGACAATTATAAAGCTAGACTAGATTTGGCATATATTTGTCACCGTCCAACTCTTGAAATCTCTGAAAGTGGTGGAAAGCCACGTGCTTCTTTCTGTCTTCGATCAAAAGAAAAGAAAGAAGTTATGAAATGGATGAAAACTTTGAAATTCCCAGATGGTTACGCAGCTAGCCTAAAACGAGCCATAAATGTTAACACGGGAAACCTCACTGGGTTAAAGAGTCATGATTATCACATTATAATGGAAAGACTCTTACCTGTTATGTTTCGAGGCTATCTAGATGATGCGGTGTGGAAGGTTTTAGCCGAGCTCAGCTATTTATATACACAGCTTTGTGCTAAAGAAATCAAGATCGGGATGATGGATAAGTTAGAGAAGGAGATACCCATACTTTTATGTAAGATGGAAATTTTTTTCCACTGGGTTTCTTCAATCCAATGCAATATCTGCTTATCCATCTTCCATTCGAATCTAAAGTTGGCGGTCCTGTGCCATATAGGTGGATGTACCACATTGAAAGAGCGCTATGATATCTGAAACCAATGGTTGGCAACAGGGCAAGCGTGGAAGGGTGCATCGCTGAAGCATATGCTCTTGAGGAAGTAGGATACTTTTCAAGTGTCTACTTTGCGGAAGAAAACAATATCAATACTTCGGCGATGCGGTACAATGTGGACGAAACACCCTCTCTAAGCGACCTTTCCATTTTTCAAATGAGAGGCACCACCGTTGGTAGCTACACGACCTACGTGGTATCGGAACCTGAAAGGACTGTTGCTTTACTCTACATGTACGCAAATATAGAAGGCGTGCAGGAATACTTCGAGTAAGTGTTTGTCCTACATTTATGCTAATCGACATATTTTGCTACACATGTACTCTAAAAGATGTTTTTTCATGTTCAACGAGTTCCACAGACAATGTTGGCCACATAGGCATCAACCTACGACCAAACAAGTAGAAGCGATGCGAAAAGAAGGAATAAATGGGGGGCATAGTTTCCTATCCTGGTTTCGAGATTATGTAATATTCTCTCGTCTTTTATGTATTATAAGTTACTATTATTAAATAAGTATTATTTTAACTTATGATCATTTATGACAGTGTCGGACTCACAATGTCTATGAAGATTTGCGGCAGCTATCTTATGGATTGGTGAATGTTAGAAGCTATGGTCGATATGACGTAAATGGCTTTCGATTCCGTACAACTCATTTTGAAGCTCTTCATCCTCTCGCGACAACATCAAATTCTGGTGTTGTGACGAGAGCATTGGACACTCAAGGGAATTTAACTGATTATTATGGGATCATTAACAAAATTCTTAAATTTGCTTTTATCGGAAATAAGACCCTTCGAGTTGCCTTCTTTGATTGTGATTGGTTTGATCGCACTCATGGAACTCGAGAAAACCAATTTGGAATGGTGGAAGTGAAACATAAGGACCGACTACGAGGTTACGATACATTTGTTCTTGCACATCAAGTGGAACAAGTGTATTATCTACCTTATCCATGCATGAAGCTCAATGCTTGGTGGGTGGTATATAAGGTGAATCCTCGTGAGCGGTTATATACTCCTGGGGATGATGGTTACCATGATAGCGAAGACGTTGAAGAAGTGTACCAAGAAGAAGAGTTGCCAGACACTTTTATCGTCGAGCTTGGTGCAGGACTCGATCAATTAGTTGGAGATGTTGAAGACATTGAAGATGTAGACCGGGTACCCCTACGCACAAGGAGAAAACGGCCAAAGACTCGGACTCTACTTGAGAGGACGAATCCGAGGCAGCCACGTCGTGGAGGGAAAGAACAGATCCTTCCTCTCCGCCGGGGTAAGCTCCCGGGCTGCCGCGTGGCCGGCAGAACTGGACCCTCAGCTCCCCGCTGAGGTAGGCTCCGGGGCCGCCACGTGGCCAATCAGAACCTCAGGGCTAGGCCCACTTCCTCGCAGGGAGAGGCAACGGAACTACCGCGTGGCCTGTACCATCAAGTGCTCGACTCCCCACAGAGGCAGGCTCCGGCGCAACCACGTGGCGTACGGCCAACTCAGTGCGGTAGGAGGCCGCAATAAAGGAAGACATGCGCTACTCGGGCAGGCATTAAAGTACGCGCACCTTCCCCAGGCGAAGCGGAGTCGCGCATGCGTAAGTAAAGGCTCCAGTGTCCTGTCTTGTTCAAGTAGCCAGTACAGAGCTGCGCTGCAAGACGAATGAATGAGCCGCAAGGACAAGACAGGCGGGACGTGCACCGCCATCATCACCAACTATGTGTAGCCCTGGCGCACGACGCGGCGGGACGGCACATTGACGCCTCTGACAAAGGGAAGTAGATAGCATTTAATCCTAGATCTTGTATAGGATTTGGCTCTCCCCGTGACCATCTGTCGGGCCCTGGGGCCCACCTTGTGACTGTAGAGTCCTTGAACTATAAAAGGACTCGGCAGATGACCTTGGCAAGGGATCGAAAAATCAGACTAAGACTCATTCACGCTCAAGCAAGGCAATACACAAACACTCCCGTGGACGTAGGGTGTTACGCTCCGGCGGCCCGAACCACGTAAAACCCTCTGTGTTCACCATCCTGCTGCTCTCAATCTCCTGGGACTAGCCCTCGTGAATCCAAAGAACCTCCGCAGGCTGCTCTCTAAGTAGGTCCAGGGGAAGTGTCGTTTAAGACCTTCGACATTTGGCGCGCCAGGTAGGGGGCTTTTTCCCCGAGAAGATTTCCACCAGCAGCAATGGTGAACGGCCATTCCAACGCCGGTACATCCAGGCCGCAGTCGCGGCGACAGGCAGTAGTTGAGGACCAGGCATCATCTCACTCTAGAGCGGGATCCCGCTGTAGAGCAGCGAGGCCGGTACCTTCACGTCGCCCCGCTGTCACCTCGCCGGCTGCAGGTCGGCACGCCACACCATGGCGTACTCCAGCCGTGACGGCAGCTACAGCGCTGCCGGCAGCAAGCACGGAGAGTGCGCTCGCAGCAGCGCGCGCGCTACTCCACAATCCACCTGCTGGAGATGCTCCCCGGGGAGCAGCTCAGCAGTGGATCAACGACGTCGACCACCTCGTCACCACTGCACTCAACGCACCTCCACCAAGGGAGACACATTCCCAGCTGATGCATGTGTCGTTGTCACGGACTCCAACCATCGACCGATGGACGGCGAACTCGCGATCGACCAGGATCTCGGCAACAGACCTGAGAACCGGGCTGCAGCGCCGCAGGTCGGGAGAAGACTGCTGAGTTACCATTGAGCGACAGAGGGAACGGCGACGCAACCTTGAGGCGGACTACAGTGCATCGGGCCCTGTTCCCTAGGCTCACGCCGTGCCGCCGCCGAAATCGGCGTATGTTATGCCACCTCCATATCAGGCGTACGTTGCGCCTCCACCTCCACAGGTGTACGCTGCACCGCCCCAGTATCAGGTGTATGTAGGCCCACCTGCTCACCCGGGATCTACTCCACCGCGATACTAGCTACAGGAGGAGACAAGGTCGTCATGGCCAACTACTTCCCCGTCGTCCTGACCGGCCCAGCCCGGTCATGGCTCATGAACCTGCCCCAGGGGTCCATAACCTCCTGGGATGAACTGTGCCGACAATTCGTGGCGAACTTCGGCAGTTCCTACAAGCGCCCCGGCACAGAGCTTGACCTCCACGCCGTCAGACAGCACGCTGGAGAGTCACTGCGATCATTCATCCAGCGGTTCTCCCAGGTATGGAACACAATCCCTCATATCGCTAGCGCATCAGTTATTGTAGCGTTCATGCAGGGTGTGAGGGACAAGAAAATGTTTGAGAAGCTAGCCACACATGAAGTGTGTGATGTCTCCGAGCTGTTTGTCCTGGCAGACAGATGTGCTAGGGCAGCTGAGGGACGCAACTGGCACTCCCAACCTTCCTCAGAGGCAAGGGAAGCCACGCCGACTGAGGAAGGAGCCTTTGCAAAAAGCAGCGGCAAGAAGAAGAAAAAGGGCAATGGCAAGAACAAGCCAAAGCCCGGAGCCCATGCAGTGGCAGCCGCGGCTCCCGGCGAAGCCCGACCGCCGCGTCGAGACAAGTGCCCTCGGCAGTCGCCTGAACCCGAGGAGCCTGACTTCAAGTGCCCGGTGCACCGCACAAATAGCCATAGCGCTAGCGAGTGCCAAGAAGTGAAGAAGTTCACGGAGCGCTTCCGTGAACAGAAGCAGCAGCGCCAGGAGGGTGCATCTTCCCGCCAGAGGGAGGGCAAACAGAAGGTCGATCCCGAAAAGGAGGATGACAGCGAGATGGGGTTCCAAGAACCCCAGAGGGCGGTGAAGGCCATCTTCGAGGGTGGCGACTCCGACTCCAACAGCGATAAGGAGCGCTGCAAGACTCTTCACGTCATCTATAGGGGAGCCACAGATCCCACGTCTCGGAACGCAGTGAAGACTCTGCGACGGGCAGTGGCCGCGGTGGCCCCCGTTCCGAGCCCGGCTCCCCACCACAAGTGGATGAGCACGAAAATTAGCTTCGACGCCTCTGACTGCCCAAAGAACATGGTGGGGGCAGGCGTACTCCCGCTGCTGGTGTCCCCGATCATCGCCAATGTGAAGGTCTTTCACGTGCTGATTGATGGTGGGGCAGGCCTCAACCTCATCTCCACGGCAGCCTTCCGGAAGCTGCAGCTGCCGATGTCCCGGCTCACACCTTCGAGCCCGTTCTCAGGTGTTGGACCAAGGCAGATCCTCCCGTATGGAAACATTCACCTCCCGGTGACCTTTGGGACCCCGGAGAATTATCGTACAGAGAGCGTTTTGTTCGACGTGGCGGGTGTCGACCTCCCCTTCAACGCAATCATCGGGAGGCTGGCGCTCTACAGGTTCATGGTTGTAGCCCACTACGGCTACCTCTTCCTGAAGATGCCGACGCCTTCTGGTGTCCTCGGGGTCAGAGGGGACCGCTCAGCTGCAGTATCCGCCTTGGAGCAGCTCCAGGTGCTCACAGCCGGGAGGGCTCCGGCTTCAGGGGCATGAAGGAGAGTCAACCAGAGCAGGGTCCGACGCAGCGAGCCTCCACTTCTACACCCCGTGTGCAACCAGTCAGCGACGACGTCCCAGTAAAGGTCGTCAGGATTGGTTCTGAGGCTGCCCAGACAACCCGTATCGCGGGAACCTGTACATCAAATAGGAATTCGCGCTCGTCACCTTCCTCCGGGACAACGTCGATGTGTTTGCATGGCAACCATCACAAATGCCTAGGATCCCTAGGGAGGTGATTGAGCACCATCTGAAGATATACCTTGATGCCCGAACGGTGCAACAGAAGCCCAGGAAACAGTCCATCGAGCGGTAGAACTTCATCCGTGAAGAAATTAAGAAGCTGCTCGATGTTGGTTTCATCCGGGAGGTCTACCACCCACGGTGGTTGGCCAACCCTGTTGTCGTCCCCAAGGCTGGCGGGAAGCTCCGAATGTGCATCGACTACACCAACCTCAATAAGGCATGCCCAAAGGATCCATTCCCTCTTCCTAGGATAGATCAAATAGTAGACTCAACATCAGGCTGTGATCTTATGTGTTTCCTAGATGCGTATTCTGGTTTTCACCAAATACCAATGTCTAGGGGAGATGAGGAACACACTGCTTTTATAACAGTAGATGGCTTGTATTGTTATGTCTCCATGCCTTATGGACTCAAGAATGCTCTCCCCACCTTTGTGCGTGCAATGCATAAGACATTTGGGGACCTCATTAGAGACCTGGTAGAGGTGTATGTTGACGACATCATGGTAAAAATTAGAGACCGCACATCCTTATTAGACAACCTGACCCAAGTCTTCAGCAAGCTGCGCACGACGCGCACAATGCTGAACCCCGACAAGTGCGTCTTTGGGGTTTCTGCGGGGAAGATCCTTGGTTTCTTGGTCTCACACCGAGGAATTGAAGCTAACCCAGAGAAGATCAAGGCAATAGAGCTGATGCAGCCGCCGACCCGTATCAAGGATGTGCAGAAGCTTGCAGGGTGTTTGGCGGCCCTCACCCGATTCATCTCAAGACTGGCTGAGCGAGCCCTGCCCTTCTTCAAGATTCTACAGAAGTCAGGTCCCTTTGAGTGGACCGAGGAAGCGGGAGAGGCATTCCAGGAGCTCAAGAAGCATCTGACGACGCTACCCATTATGGTGGCCCCAGAACCCGGAGAACCGCTCCTGCTATACATCACCGCAACAACGGAGGTGGTTAGCATGGTCTTGGTTGCAGAGCGGCTGGAGCTACTGCCGCAACAAGCACCAGAAGGAGCCCCAGAGGGGGAGGCTGAGCCTCAGGGGCCGGACCCAGAAGAGAACCCCCCCCCCCCCCCCCCCCCCCCCCCGCTGTGTGCTCCAGCAACCAAGTGCCCTCCGGGTCCCAACCCCCGGAGGTCAGACTAGACCTTGGGAGCCACATTCCCCAGGATGCAGACGCATTGCAAGGAGCCCCGGACCCCCCAGGGAGGGTTCGAACCTCCCAACGGCCAGTCTACTACATCAGTGAGGTCCTCCATGAAGCAAAAACAAGATACTTGGAGGTACACAAACTGCTGTATGCAGTACTCATAGCGTCTAGGAAGCTCCGACATTACTTGCAGGCTCACAGGGTTTCAGTGGTGACCTCTTTCCCACTAAAAACCGTGCTCCACGGCCCCAACTCGACTAGCAACATTGCCAAGTGGGCAGCGGAGCTGGCGGAGTTCGAGCTGGAGTTCCTACCTCGACATGCAGTCAAGAGCCAAGCACTGGCGGACTTCCTGGCAGAATGGCCATCGCCAAGCAACCCAGGGGGCCCGGACAATGGAGAAATGGTGCCCAAGGCCCCAGTTTTCACCAAACCTCCCTGGACGCTCTACTTCGATGGCTCCTCGTGGAAGCGAGGGCCGGGTCGGGGTCCTGCTCCTCACCCCGACTGGGGAGCAGTTCAAGTACATGGTGCGCCTCGACTTCAAGGCGACAAACAACATGGAAAAATACGAAGCCCTAATCTTCGGGCTAAAGACTGCCCTGACTCTCAATGTACGTCAACTTCTGGCTAAAGGTGATTCCCGGTTGATCATCAAGCAAGCCAAAGGGGAGTGCAGCTGCAATGACCACCAACTAGCAGCATACTTGCTGCATGTCCAGAAGCTGGAGAAGGACTTTGAAGTCTTGGACCTGAGCCATGTACCCTGAGCCGACAACTCAATCGCATACGACCTGTCAACAAAGGCCTCCACAGTGGCCCCAGTGCCCGAAGGAGTCTTTGCAAGGACGTTACCGCGACCAACCGCCCGAGCAGCCGAACCGGGCGAAGGGGGCGAGCCCAGCACCTTGAAGCTGGCAGTCCCGGCGGCCCTGCTACCATGGAGCCCGCCATGGATCGTATGCGCCACCGGGAGCTCCGAGCTACCGGGCGCCCAAGATCCAAAGGCTCAAGTAATTCCCGATGCATGGATCTCGGAGGTCCAGGACTACTTGAAATACAATATCCTTCCTGAAGAACATGCCCTGGCAGAAAGGATAGTCCTCATGGCTAAGAGGTACACGCTGGTGGAAGGGGATCTCTACCAGCGTGGCGCCAACGACATCCTGCTGCGTTGCATTACCCAGGAGGAGGGCTGCGACTTGCTCGCAGAGATCCATGGAGGCGAGTGTGGGAACCACGCGTCATCCCGCATGCTGGTCGGAAAAGCCTTTCGACACGGCTTTTACTGTCCGACAACACTCCAGGATGCCGCCGAGATGGTCAAGAGATGCAAGGCGTGCCAGTTCCATGCCAAGTAGATCCACACACCAGCCCAGACGCTGCAGATGATCCCACCCTCATGGCCATTCGGTGTGTGGGGTTTGGATATCCTGGGACCCTTTCCCAGAGCCGTCGAAGGATTCCAACACTTCTACGTCGCCGTAGACAAGTTCACCAAGTGGCCGGAAGCCGCCCCAATCATCACCATCAACAAGCAGTCAGTAGTCAAATTCATCAAGTCGATCGTCTGCCGGTTCAGGGTCCCAAACAGAATCATCACTGATAACGGGACCCAGGTCACAAGTGCAGCGTTCCAGGAATACTACGAGGACCTTGGGATCCAAGTCTGTTATGCATCTGTCGCTCATCCAGAGAGCAATGGACAGGTCGAGAGGGCCAATGCTGAGATCCTCAAGGGCCTCAAGACTCGCACATTCTCACGCCTTGAGAATCATGGTGCAAACTGGGTAGACGATCTTCCGTGTGCACTGTGGGCTAGCCGGACATCAACCAGCCGGGCCACAGGGGAAACGCCTTTCTTCCTGGTGTACGGGGCAGAGGCCGTCCTCCACCCAGAAATTACCAGGGGCTCCCCCCGTGTCCGGGTGTACGACGAAGCCTCACAGGACCAGCTCTGGCGTGAAGACGTGGACCTCGTCGACGAGGGACGGGTGAGAGCGGCTCTCCAAAATGCACGGTACAGGCAGACGCTCTGGCGCTACCACCAGAGGACCGTGTGGAGTAGGGAGCTAAAGGTAGACGACCTGGTGCTACGTCGCATACTCTCCCAGGAAGGGGCTAACAAACTCTCCCCCAGATGGGAGGGCCCCTTCCGGGTTACGGAGGTATGCCGTCCTAGGTGCATCCACCTAGCCACGGAGGATGGAGAGCGACTGCCCAACCCTTGGAACATCGAGCACCTCCGTAAGTTCTACCCCTAGACCAGTGTTAGGACAGTTTTCTTTCATTGTAAAAGGTACATGGTGCCTAGGAACGGTATTTAGGGCAACTAAGGCTCCGCGGACGAGGCTATGAGTGCACATTTCGCTTAGCCTGGTCCGAAACCCTAAGTAGGTGCACTCGACTTTCTTTATCGCCCGAGCCAGGTCGTTCCCCTTGTAAAACCTGTCCCATCTTATGGGAGACCGCAATGAAAGATTGTTGTCCTACCCTGTATAGGGTTCCTCATTTAAAAAATTATCTTTAATTTTTTATGATATTGCTATGCGTTCGCTGTAGCTCGTGATCTATCATGAGTGCTGTCATTTTTCCCTGCTCTAGTAATAGTGGGAGCCTTGCTGCCTAGTTGCCGGTGGGGTAGCTTGAGGTACCTGCAATGTGCCTGGGGCCTCGGATGTTCCCATACTCGGGGGTAAATGTCTCCAGATGGTGTCCCTTGGGAAAAGCTTACGCCGAGAGGGAGGTCCAGGGGCACAACCTGCTTAGCCTGGTCCTGTACCCTAAGCCTGTGCGCCCTGCCTCCCCAGCGCTACAGCTGAGTATTGGGGGCCAGATGGACCACCCTTAAGTAGTATGAATAACGAGCCCTAGGTGCATACGCACTGAATTACCCAAGTCCCATGAGTCAGCCCAAGATCGTAAGTCAAACGACACTAAAAAGGAGGAGAGAAACAATGACCAGCGGACAGAATTACTTCTCCTATTTTTTGTTCTATGCGCAGGTCTTCAAGGAGTTATCCCGGCGACAACCGTCAGAGTACCCACGAAGATGGTGGGCACCGCCGGACCGAAGCTCCGGTGGTACCCCCAGGGGGCCCGCCGTCAACGTTTCACAGAAGATGGTGGGCACCGCCGGACCGAAGCTCCGGCGCACCCCCAGGGGGCCTGCCATCGACGTCCCTGCATACTCAGTTACAACAATGCTACCTACACATCCTAAGCTCCCCTGCAACCGTCCGCCCTAACTTCTAGGTATTTTTACAGATGTGCCCATAACAACTGGCCACACCTGTCAGGGGGCCACACTCCGGGGGGCGGCAGATCCTGGAAGCTAAGGAGCAACAAGCAACTAGAAGATATTGCTGGAAATAAAAGCATGCTGAGTATAAGAGGCACCACAGGCAGATTTTTTGTTCCAAAATAAAATGTTTGCCACCACAAGCAACCACAGACAAAAAGCTGAAAGAAACACAAAACATAAACCGCACATGGGGAGCCCTCAGCTGCTCCGCTGGAACCTTGAGGTGATAAGCGCTACCGCATCTGAGACTTCAGACTTGGCGGCCTCTTCCCTCTCGGCGATGGGCCCCTCGAGGACCGTCTGCAGAGAGACATCAGGGTACCAACTCCGGTAGCAGGCCAGGATGTGCGTCGCCACCTCCTGCACCAGCATCCTCCCTTCTGCCTCCAGCTGGTTGTCGATGATGGCCCCCAGCGAACGCATCCTCGAGCTGGTGGAGTCAAGTACCGGGAACACCTGGCTCACCTCCAGCGCTGGTTCCCCCACGTGCACCGGGCTGAAGCCAAGCGGCACCAGAGCCGAGTCGGCGCCACCAAGGAACTCCCAGACCTTCCGGGACTCAGTAGAGCGCAACGCCCAGAGCTCCTGCACCTCCTGCTGGGCCGCTGCCAACGCCCGGGGGCCGCCATCCAGGAACCGCTTCTCCTTGGCCGCCAGGTCCCTCTTGCGCTTGCTGACCTCCCGCTCGCGGCGGCTCAAGTCACCCTCCTTGAGGGCGACGTTGAACTCGCGGTCCAGGAGGGCCTGGCGCTTGGCGAGCTGGGCTTGCTCCGCTTCAGCCAGGGCACCATCCTGGCGATCTAGCTCGGTGGCGCGAACCCTCGCCCCTTCCTGCTGGAGGATGAGCCAGCGGGAGGTCGCCTCCACCTCAGCCTGCTTCGTCGCCAGCTCCTGCTCCTGTTCGGCAAGAGCAGCTTCCCGGCGAGACAGCAGTTGCTGAAGGTCCTCGCAGGACTGGAGGCAGGAGCTGGCCTCAGCGTGGATAGCCGCAGCGTCCGCCTTCAGCTTCTGGGTGACGGCGTCCAGTTGAGCGATGAGCTCACGCTCCTGCTTGAGGATCTTCATCTCCTCTCGAACAACCACCTCCCGCTGAGCCGCTCGGCTCTTCGCCAGCCAGGTCTGGGCCTCCAGGGTCCTCGCCCATTCTTGGAGCCGGTCATCCTCGTCTTCAAGCCGCCCTTTCTCCCGGGCGAGGGCCGCCTGAGCCTGCCGGAAGCCGGAGTAGGCCACGGCCATGGCCTCAGACAGGGGGAGGGGCTCCACCGTAGCAGCGGGTCCCTGCCTCCCCACTTCTTCAATATCATCCTCCATTTGGAGGACCACTCGGGAGACGGGGGCCAGAGCTCCCCCAATCGGAGAAGGCGGGGGGGGGGGGGGGGGACCACCGCGAGAAGTAGGCGCGTCGCCCCCAAGGGCCTCCTCCCCGGTGACGGCACCCGGGCCGGTGGCGCCAGCCGATGTAGCGGTGTCGAATGGCACGGTGGCATCGGCCGGCACGGAGTAGCTGGTGGATGCGGAGTCGTTGGCGGGCGCGGCAGCAGTCGCCGGCGCGTGCGACTGGGCTTCAGCAGCCGCTGTGGGGGTCTCGGGCATGGAGGCCCAGGGCACCCCGGCGGCAGCAACCCGGTGCGTCGGAGCGGGGCCCGAGGCTGCAGAAGTGCACCGCGAGCCGGCTGGAGCGGCATACCGCCCAGCAGAAGGGCCAGCGGGCGGAGGAGTAGCTATAGTGGTGCTGAAATCAAGCAAACCCGGATCATAAGGAAATGACAGGGTAAGCACACAGCAAAGAGCACCCAAGATAAAATCTATGCAGGCTTACCGGGGGACATTGAAGTTCCACCGCTTCCCGAAAGGGTTGGGGGGGTTCGGACCCCCCCCCCCCCCCCTGAACCCGCGGCGGGGGCCGCTGAGTGTGCTGGGGGCCCCTGTGGAGGAGGAGTCAGTGGCACCCCCGAAGTCTGACGCTCCTCCGAACGACGAGGGAATGATGGGGTCCCGTCGGCATTGAGGAGCCTCCCCCTCTTGCGCGTCGAGGACTCGGGCGACAAAGTGGCGCCATCGGCGCCCCTTGACGACGAATGCGGCAGGGCTCCGACGTCCTGACGAGGTGCGGAGGGGGCCGGTGGCGACCGGGCGCGCTTCTTGGGGGTCGGGTCCGACACCGGAACCGGTGCTTTCCCTTTCCCCTTGTCAACAGAGGCATCGTCGCCTCCCCATTGATGGTCCTGGGGCTCGCTTGAGGGATCTTCGCCGCTTGGGGGAGCCCCGTCTCCCTCAGCATCATCGACGATGTTGACCCCTCGGAACGGGTCCCCGATCTGGTGCTGTGCCAGCCTGGACTTCTCGAGTGTCGGCATCGTCTCAGCAGCTGCCTCTTCAGTTCGGAGTCTGAGCACAAGGGGCGGCAGGCCATGAGAAGAGCCAACTCCTCGGGGGAAATGTCGTCGGGACAGACTCGGGTCAGCATGTCGTGCAGCTGCTGCTCGTCCAGGTTGGAGTCGGGGCCGGTCTCGAGCTAGGTGCAGTCTGATAGGCCGATGAACATCCACGCCGGGCGGGTGCGGCGCTGGAGCGGAGCTATGCGGCGGGACATGAAGTCCCTCAACACCATGGAAAAGCCCGTGGTCCGCCAGCATCTGGATCCTCTCCAACATTGGGTTGAACGCCTCCTCCAGCTCTGGGCGCTCCTCACAGAATGACCGCTCGGAGTAGGGGATCCCGGTGGGGAGGCACATCCAGTCGTGGGCTTCGACCTTGGCGATCATCCAATCTTCACGCCACTGCTCCCATCGTGCAGAGTTGAAGGAAGCAATGTACCTCGTGGGGACCTTGGTGCGGCGCTGGAAGTAGTAGGCGTTGAGGTGCTCCTTCGAGCTTCTGCTGGCGGCCCTCATTACAAAAAAGTACCTGAAGAGCTTCACCGACGGCATCACCCCCACGAACATCTCGCAGAGGTGAGCAAAGACTGCCAGCATGGCGATTGAGTTCGGCGCGAGGTGGTGGAGTTGGAGGCCGAAGGTCTCTAGGAGCATGACCAGGAAGGCGGATGCAGGCGTGACAAAGCCAGCCAGCACGTACGACGAAAAAAGCACCATCTCCTCGGCGGAGAGGCTCAGCGGCAGCCTCCCAGGACGGAGCCACTTCTCCTGCTCAGGAGCGTGCCAGCCAAGAAGCCGGCGCATGGGGGCCAGGTCAGCGGACCTGGACAGCTGAGAATTGGGCAGGATGCTCGCTATGAGGATCGAAGGAGGAGGCTCTGGAAGGGGAGATCTGGGGCTAGAGTGCAAGAACTGGGCTTGGGGCAAGAAGGCACGAGCGCAAGGATGTAGAAGCGGAAGAAAGGACTCTTAGGGGGAAAGGTCTCTTTTTTATCCACCTCTGCAAGCCAACAGACGCGGCGTGTGAATAACCACGGCCTAGGTAGAAGAGCAACAGACCCGCACAAGCAATGACATGAGGGCCCGAGTCGCTCGACAAAGAAGGTGAGCCGGGTGGCCAACTGTGCGGGAGGTAACTCGGCGGTTTCTGAAAAGGCAAAAGCAGCGGAAGTGCAGGAGTCACCTTGGGAACCACCGCAGTTAAAGCAAGATTGAAGGCGGAAGTCGCGTCGCGCGGCACCTGTCCAGTGCCCCCGCTTACCAGGAGGAGACACATCACCACAACGGCAGGGACGTGTCGCTCGGGGAACTACCCCGAATTGGAATCGAAAGAGTTGCACGGGAAGATAAGGAAGAAGACCGCACCTGCGGTATCGACGACTCTCCCGGGGTGGGCTCGGGGGGCCACTGTCGGTACCCCGCAGACCGGGTACCCCCGCGCACAAGGAGAAAACAGCCAAGGACTCGGACTCTACTTGAGAGGACGAATCCGAGGTTGCCACATCGTGGAGGGAAGGACCAGATCCTTCCTCTCCGTCGGGGTAAGCTCCCGGGCTGCCGCGTGGCCGCCAGAACTGGACCCTCGCCTCCCCGCTGAGGCGAGCTCCGGGGCCGCCACGTGGCCAATCGGAACCTCGGGACCAGGCCCACTTCCTCGCAGGGAGAGGCAATAGAACTACTGCGTGGCCCGCAGGGCTGAGCCTCCACCCCTCCACAGGGGTGGGCTCTGGATGCGCCACGTGGCCTGTACCATCAAGTGCTCGACTCCCCACAGAGGCAGGCTCTGACGCAACCACGTGGCGGACCGCCAACTCAGTGTGTTAGGAGGCCGCAATAAAGGAATACGGTGCTACTCGGCCAGGCATTAAAGTACGCGTGCCTTCCTCAGGCGAAGTGGAGTCGCGCATGTGTAAGTAAAGGCTGCAGTGTCCTGTCTTATCCAAGTAGCCGGTACAGACCCGTGCTGCAAGACGGACGAATGAGCCGCAAGGACAAGACGGGCGGGACGTGCACCGCCATCATCACCAAATATGTGTAGCCCTGGCGCACGACGCGGCGGGACGACACATTGACGCCCCTGACAAAGGGAAGTAGATAGCATTTAATCCTAGATCTTGTATAGGATTTGACTCTCCCTGGGACCACCTGTCGGGCCCTGGGCCCACCTTGTGACTGCAGAGTCCTTGAACTATAAAAGGACTCGGCAGACGACCTTGGCAAGGGATCAAAGAATCAGACTAAGACTCATTCACGCTCAAGCAAGGCAATACACAAACACTCCCATGGACGTAGGGTGTTACGCTCCGGTGGCCCGAACCACGTAAAACCCTCTGTGTTCACCATCCTGCTGCGCTCAATCTCCTGGGACTAGCCCTCGTGAATCCAAAGAACCTCCGCGGGATGCTCTCTAAGCAGGTTCGGGGGAAGTGTCGTTTAAGACCTTCGACACAGATGATATGCGAAAACGGAAATTAGAACAGGCCACGATGGAAGATCGTTTGGCTGGTTTAAGAAGTAGGGCACAGGCACATGATAATGATGTTAATGAATTTTGAAAGTGATTACAAGTAATGTTTTCTTGAATATAGTAACATGAATTTTGTATATTTTATTTGCACATTTACTGATTATCTAATTAAAACAGGATGGCGTCGAAGAAGGGTAAGAAGGTGCCGCCGACGAGGGGGTTCTACCCCTCTAGACCTGAGGACGCTTTCGCTGGTGCCTCGTCGACTGGGAGCAGACGCTCTCAGCTGCTGGGGCACGTTCTGAGCAGATCTAGAGCTTCGTCACAGGTAAATTTCACTCGCTTTTAAGAAATTCTTTAAATTCAATTTCACATTAATTTTACTTATGAATCATTTGAATGTTGTATTCCTCACTGGCTGACTCAGAGGCTGCGGTGCTAGTTGACCCTGGCTACCCTTCGGTGAGCCAGCCCTCGGCCAGCCAGCCCTCGGCGAGCCAGTCCTCGGCTGGCGATCCTTCTGTTCCTGAGGCCTTTGGCTCGGGTGGTGGGGAGCCGTCTAGGTCACCTAACGTGGCACCCGAGCAGACTCAGAGGACGAGGAGGACTCACTTTGTTAGTCCTCCTGCGGTCCCTTCATAGAGGATCGTGATTCGTCCAGTCGGAGACAGGTAATAAAACTTATAGTGTTCAATTTGAGTTTCTTTTGATTACTTAAGTAATGAATTAATAAATATCTTGTAGGGTTTGGGACGACACGCTTTCACCGATGAGAGACACCACAGACTGGTGAACAGTGTCCTCGGGTCCGTAGTGCGTTTGAACTATCTCGGGGTCATCGACGGGGTGCCTGCTCTTTTGTGGGAGGACTATGCACACGTCCATCACCAGAAGCACGACAACCTTCAAGAGGCCGTATGAGCCGATTTTATGGTAAGTATGTTAAAAAAAGTTTCTAAGTTTCAACTCTTAAACTCTTTTAGTGAACATCTCTTAAGTATATTCTTTATCGCAGACAAGATATACTTTAGAGGACCCAAACGACCATCGTCAGTTTGAGGATGCGAGGCGAGTGTTTCACTACAATGCTGCCAAGGCGCTTCGATAAGCTTTGTCGAATGCCCGTGCTCAAATTATTAATGAGCACTTGAAGGTGAACCAGCAGCACATGCTACACTTCCGTCAAGCGAGCGAGATGCACCTGACGGAGGGGGAGTACGCGCAGGTACGTGGAGTGTAGTAAGTATATCTTTTTTGATAATTTCCTCGATGGTATTTTTAATGACTTCCAACTATGTGCAGGGCCACGTGAGTTGGTTGCAGGGTCGGACCGATGCATTTCGGGCCCTTTGTTGCTACTGGGCTAGCGATGAGTTTAAAGCTAAGTCCGAGAAGGCTCGAAACTGCAGAGGGGTCGAGGGGAAGAGCAGGCACGGACAAGATAACCACTTGCATTTAGCTAAACGCATGGTAAGTGTGTGTAACTTATGTTTATATATTCATAATATATTGTTCGTACTAACACGTATTGACAGGAGCGCGAGACGGGGGTGCCGCCGACCCCTGCTGAGATCTGGAAGAGATGTCACAGGGACCCTTCTCAGCCAACAAGGTGTAGTCAGGCTGCAGCCGAGCGATTGGTATGTTTAGAAATCATTCATATTAAATATAACTATATAGATTGTTGAACTTACACAGTTTTCTTGTTTTGCAGGCTAAGTACGGGGAGGAGGCTAGGAAGATACATGGCGAGGATTTCGATTAGGAACATAACCAATCGATCCTCAAGCCGCGTATGCAAGCAAAGGTGGAAAAGCACACGGAAGGTGAGTTTACAAGTCATTTTATCATTTTCAATTTAAAGTATTCAAGATATTTCAATTTTATATTATTGACTCTCTTTTTTATAGGCTCGCCATATTCGACGGAGTTGTCGACTCGAGGGCGGGGAGACTTGCGAGAGATAGCTCCACACAGGCTTCTTCGGTGGGCACGACTAGTCGTCGCGCCTCATAGAGGGACATTGAGATGCAGTCCCTCTTCAGGTGACAAGAGGAGTCAGAACGCCACAGGATCGCGATGGAGGCCACGATCCAAACCCAGGCAGCAGCGTTGGCGCAAATGCGGGAAACAGTGGAGGTAACAAAATAAAAACTAAAGTTCTCATTAATTCAGCGTAAATGACTTACTAATAGATAGCATTTAATGTTTGCAATGACAAGCCATGGCTCGGGCGCAAGGTCTGGGGATCCAGCTACCGATACTACCACCGGTCCTTCCAGGCGATCCTTCTTCTGCGGGTCAGGTAATTTTCTATGTAATCCTTCTTCTTGAGCGTAAAAAGATTGATATATAAGAAAGAGGGATATATTTAGATAGAAGAAAAGGATCGAGATAGAAGAAAGAGAGAGAGAAGAAAGAGAGAGACAGAAGAAAGAGTGAAAGATAGTTAGATAGAGTAGGAGGGGAAAGAGAGAGAGTAAGATGTAGATGGAGATAGAGAGAGGGGAAGATAGAGGGAGGGAGATGTAGATGGAGATAGAGGGAGGAAGATAGAGGGACCTATATGAAGATAGAGGGAGAGGAAGGAAGGGAGAGAGATGTTGATGCATTTATATTCTAACTCTAAGTTTCATTAATTGCAGGAATCCGCGACGGCTGCACAAACGCCGTCGCCGTCGCTACCGCCACCTGGAATGAGGCGCGACGACGACTTCGACTTCGGAGGTGGCTCCGGAGGTGGATACGGAGGTCAGATGGGCGAATGAGCCCATATTTAGTTTGTTGATGTTAGTGCCATGTTTCGACGATGTTGTGATGTGTTTTAGACTGTTGTGATGTGTTGTGATATTTATACTGTATGTTCTGTGATTCTGGCCATCGAGCCGGGTAGTATTTTCTGTTTTTTTTAAAAAATAAAAAACCTTATTTGCGACGGCTTTTTATACAGTATCGTCGCAAATAAGGTTCCAGGCCGTCGCAATTAAGCCACTGCTATTTGCGACGGCCCGGCCGTCGCAAATAAACATTAATTGCGATAGCTAGACCGTCACAAATAGCAGTGTGGGTCCCGAAAGAGGACACATGAGCCCTGCCGGCTGAACTTATTTGCGATGGCCAGGCCGTCGCAAATAGCGGCACTTATTTGCGACGGTCTGGCCGTCGCAAATAAGCTTTAATTCCGACGGCCAGACCGTCACAAATATTGTTGCGGGGCCCACCGACCCCTGACAGTAACAGTGGCCGTCACAAATAAGCTTAATTGCGACGACTTATTTGCGATGGCCAAAAATCGTCGCAAATAAGAAAAGCCGTCGCAAATAGCTTATTTGCGACGACATTTAGCTTATTTGCGACGGCCCGGTCCGTCGCAAATCATTAGGTTTCCTGTAGTGAATTATTTTGAATGATCTATTCTCACCACCTCTGTGTTTAATTTTGTGCTACGCAAGACTGCTAGGAAGAAGACACTCGCAAGTCGCAGAATCCACGATCGTCGGGTAAAGAACGACTTAACCAATAGCTCAATATACGCAGTAACGAAGATGGAGAGGATTTACACAGCCCAGTCAGTGTTACGTATGTGTGTACAAGATCTTTGACTCAAAGCCAGTCCGGCAGTCAATTTTTTGTCACGACCAAAGGGTTTACTTCGCAGAGTCGGTAAACAAATGCTTCAAGATAACACACTTAAGAAAGTTCCATGTTTGTTCCCAGGTTCGTGAACCATGAAGCGAATTTCGCCGGTATATTAAATGTACAGTTGTTGGTGCATGAACATGATTCCATGAACAAGTTAGGCCTGATTAAAATCCACGGATTGATGGAGGACCCGAAACAAAGACAGATAAAATCCGAACACCAGAATCCGGCACCACCAAAACACCGTTGTGCTCCTCCAGAAAACGTACGCAAACGAGTACATACCGGAAACGGAAACGAAAAATCTGCAGAAGCTGATGGATGGACGGCCCTGATGCGGCCGCAGAGGCCATTGACCGCTGGTGTGAACCGTCGGATGGGCTTACGTCGGCATCACGCCGTCGCCATGTTGCTTACGGCGCAAGGAAAGAGGGCAAGGAAACCCGCGTCCAGGGGTGGGTCCGGGCCCGCGTGTCGGTGACAGCGGCGGAAGAGTAGGGCGGTGGGTGAGAATAAAAAAAGGTTGGGGGCCGGGCACGTCAAAGGCGTGGACCTCGCCCTCATCCCCCTCCCTCCCATCTTCGCGTGGTTGCCCCAATAATTCCACCGCCGCACGGCTCCCCTGCTTTCCTCTCGCCTTCGACCTCCGCCGCCGCCGCTCTGACTAAGTCGTCTCGCCGGCAAGGAAGGTAGAGCAGCAGCAGAAGCAGCGGCCGCCACAGCCTCCGGCCGTCGCCGGGGGCAAAACGGATCGGACCGGAAGAGATGAAGATTTCGGCTTCGTCCGCCGTGACTTCTGCTAACGTAGCCACTAACCCTCGGTAAGCGTCGATGCTCGGCGGATCTGCTTGTCCGGTTGACTGATCCCTCGCGGGAGAGAATCCCCTTTGTATATCTGTTCAATCTGGAGATTTTACAGTTTTCCTGTACTCTGTAATCCGTGCGCGATCGAGAAACCGATCGTGGTGGAATGAAGTAGGTCATGAGATTTCCATGTTAATACGTTATCTCGATGTACTGCTGATTTTGTTAGGTATGCAACGTTCGGGCGTGTGATTGCAATTATGTCTAACTGTTGTTTGTTCCTGAAATTCTTGCCTGTCCATGCATGTGGCTGGCTTTCATGGGATTGGATGTAATTGATTTAGATTCCCGTGGTGTTAGTTATAAGATAATCCTAATTATATTATTTCTCATGGAGCATATGCCTTTGTGAATTCTTGCTGCCTCTTCAACTAGATCTAGAATTACTGTTTTTTTGACAAAAAAAAATATGTGCTTAGATTCGATATAAGTTGATTGAAGAGCATGTTTGTGTCCTTTCCTCAATTCCTACCTGTTACTTCTGTTCCTGTGATCACTACTGATGCGATGAGAAGGTGCCTCACTTGGTGGTTTGATTATCCATTCAATGAGAAGTTGCTGCCTGATCAACTAACCAAAAGAAAGCTCTCACTTTTGTGCAATTCCATGACTCATTTTGCATGGAAGGACATTGGTTGTACAACTAAACCAAAAGAAATTCTCCGCTTTTATCATATATTTATCATGTGTAATATAACGGCTGCGAATCATGTCAAAAAAGTGATATCTTTGGATGTGTCAGTGCCACACTAATTTCATTATTCTTCTATCCTGGTTTCTTTTGATGTGTGTTGAATGCCGTGACAATATATCACATTGTATAGCTGATACCCTGTAATTTTCCTTTTGTTTTTCAGGGCCACTCTGTCGTTTCTCCTTCCTGATCTTACTCTTTTTAGTGTTAGCCTCGTTGATATCGAATTTGAGCATCTTCAGAAGCTTCTTTAATAGATTAGTGTAAATAGTAGGCTTGTTCAGGTTTAGTTTGGTTGGAAGAATTACTCTCTGGTTAGTGTTTGTTTCTGCTGGCAATAATGGATGCGATGAACGAAAAGGTATTGGGTAAATTTGGAAGGAACATAAGTAGTCTCAAGAGAAAGCGAGACGGTCCTGCTGCAAACCATGCTGGTGCTTGCCGCATCTCTGAACTGTACCAGTATCCTACCGAAGCTTCTGCTGTTAGGTTTCATGTTGATCAAGACCGCAAAGCGAAAATCGTGTGCCACTTAAACAAACAGATCTTGCAGGGCTATCGGAATTTCATGTTGAGCGCGCCACCTAAGCGCATCCTACTCCGTCAGGGTGATGACTGGAAAGACTTTCCAGAAAAAATTGTCAAGCTGGCCCAACTTGACTTCAGAGTGAGAAAGACGATTACAGAAACCGGATATCAGAACCAGCTCTTTTTGCTGGACTTTGTGCACATGACATTCACAGACTTAAAGACGGGTCTTCAAAGGCCGATAGCTTGGGTTGATGAAAACGGAAAGGGATACTTTCCGGAAACATACATTCAAGATCAGAAATTATTTAGAAAGAAAGATATTGGCAACGGAAATCATGAGTACGTTAGTGTCGAGCCAAATGGGTCACTTGAAATGAATGGCCAGCTTCCATCAGAAAGTTCTGCCGAAAGCTCAAACTTTGGCTCTAGTACGGAAGATGCTGCCAGTCCTAAGAGAGCTAGGGCTGAGAAGATCACAATTGGCAAGAATTATGGTGATGCGAGAGAGGCTATTGGGGAAAACGAGCCATTCATTTTGTCGCCTACAGCCTTTAATTCTCTACCACAGCAAGATAATCAGAGTGAGCTATCACGGGCTGAGCGCACTAGCGAAGCTGTGGAGAAATTGTTGCTGCAGGGGATGGGTGGCGTTATTGGGTCCAATGACATCATTGGGATCTACAGGACTCCAGTACTAAATGATCGTGGAGAAGTCCGTTACCAACTTTTCCAAAAGCAAGTACAGGCTGCTGCATGTCTTCGTGGAAACGCAAATGTCCGTTACGCATGGCTTGCTTGCTCCAAAAGCACTGTGCAGGAAATGATGCTTGGTGGCAGCTTGGAAATTCTTAAGCCCATTAATTGTCCAACCTATGGAAACGGCACCCTCCTTGCGCCAGCAACTCGCTCCAATACCTGGTATGTTCACAATGGGCCCTCTTTCCTTATTTCTTCTAGTTATTTAATATTTATGGACTCATATAATTGTTCTCGAGACGTTTATTTGGTATTCACATGCTACTATGTTCATTATTTTCTTTTAACTTGCATGATTTTCACATGCTGAGCTTATAATTAACGATTCATTTTGTTATTCTCATTCCTCAGTTTTTTTTCCTTTCTCTAACCGTAGCAGGATTCAAAATTTCTATTACTCTGTGCAGTGTGAATTACTCTAATGTTGATGAAAATGGCATTGTCCATATGATGTTGTGCCGTGTTATAATGGGGAATGTAGAAATAGTTCACCCTGGATCTAAGCAGGACCGGCCTAGTAATGACTATTTTGATAGTGGAGTAGATGACCTTAAAAACCCACAACATTACATTGTGTGGGGAATGAATCTGAATAGTCACATCTATTCTGAGTTTGTAGTCACCATCAAATTGCCTTCTAAAACCAAAGGTAACTAATCGCAACTATCCTGTCAATTTGTTGGCTTGTATACTTGATGTGCGGCGACCCTATTTTTCTCATAACTTGTCTGTTTCTGTTCCAGATTCAGCTGTCAGACAAGAAGATTGTTACAATTCGTCTCATGTTTCCTTGGTCATGAGTTCTAGTTCACCTGATCAAACATCAGAGGTAAAATGCTTTACATTGGGTATTGTTAATATAGCACTGTCATACTAGGGTCAATTTCTGTTGTCATACAGACAAGTTCCACTGTTGGAGCAGCAAGAGCATGCAGTAAATCAGATTGAGTGACTTGACTTGAGTTGACATGTGATTATAACTTCAAGCTGACTATAGTATTTAATCGGAACCTCCAAAATATGATAAGTTTCTTCTTTGAGACCATGTTAGTCAGAGCATAAGTGTATCATCATTTTTTGCAGAAACAGGAGATGAAAGTCCATGCATCTCCAGCATCGGGAGGTCCATCTGCAGCCCCCATGCTAGGAGATTCGGTGGAAAGGGCTCCAAGATCACCTTGGATGCCCTTCTCCATGTTGTTCGCTGCAATTTCAACCAAAGTGTCTCCTGAGAATATGGACCTTGTTATTAATTGTTATGAAGAATTCAAGGTCTGGTGTCTATTGGTATTATTAACTTTTCTCAATTGGATTCGTCTCTTCTAGGGCAATTGTAACTGACATATTTGCATGTATGTGTACTTGCCAGAGCAAGAAAATAAGCCGAGCTGAACTAGTAAAGGAGCTGAGGCATCTAGTTGGTGAAAGAGTGCTGATCTCGACAATAATGCGGCTCCAAGATAAGGTATTGTTCATGTGGAAATTGTGTTGGGCAATGCTGGGTTTTGTGATGGACCACTACAGTCTCATTATCTGCACACGTTTATGTTTTCTAGCGCTCCATTTTATTATCAAGAGCACCAGAACAGTAGTTTCACCAATCTGGTAGGTTGCACATTGTTTTCTGAGGAAAAATCCTGTGTCGTTCATCTGCAGTTAGCCCCAGTGGGGAGGCATGAGGCATCAGCCAAGATGGTGGCAAAACCCTGAAGTTGGTTGGCGAGGAAAAGGAGGAACTGGCCGACTTACATAAACTTAGACAGTGATGAAGCCTCCAGAGTAGCTTTGCGTCCAAAAAAGGAAAAAAAAAGAGTAGCTTTGCGTCTGTGTATGGTTGCTGGTTCTTTTTGGATCCAACGAAGTCTGCAGGAGAAAATGGTTGTCGTTTACCTTCGTGTTTCCTCCTTTTGAGAGGACACCTGAGAAATTGTCGGTGTGGGTCTTATGTGCTACATTAGTAATTAACTTTCGTTCATCAGTCCTTTAAATTTAGCGTGTCTCCGACTTCTTTTTGCTACCGTTCGGTGTAGCCGGCCTGTTAGTTTCTTACCGTACGACGGCTACACAGTTTCATTTTAACTAGCCTATTCGCTGTTTACGTAGCAGTTAAAGACCGTTAGCAGCGGTGACGAGCATCAATATGTTGCTTTCTGCCAGGTGACGGACAGTGGCGTAAAATGTTGTCGCACAAATATAAAATATGCAAATGATATCTAAAGTAGTGATAAAGGAAATAAGAGAAGCATCAAATGCCCTAGCTATTATCGCTTGGTGATCCCAGAATTAGGGATTCCTAAGATTCATCTATGTTGATATTTCAACTCTTTTTCGACTTTCTTCACATTGACCACATAGTCTCGGAAGCCTTAATCCCGTGGAAAAGAGTGGTCACATTGATCAAAGTTCTCAGTGTCCCATCGCACTTGGCTATGATCAATGGAGACGTAGTTGTTAGACAAATAATATCACATTCCCTGTAATCTAGGGCGGTCATATGATCCTCTTAGGCTGACTCTAACTCGTCCACTCAAATTCAGGCACCCATATCGGTGTTCTGGGTATTGCACACGTAATATTACGATACTCAGATCAGGATCTCTCCAACGAGTGGAACACAAATTAATTCTTTTCACTGCTCCCGCTAGAAACCTGCTCCTGCCAGAAATGCCAATGCACACGGCGCGGGCGAGGGCGGCCAGCATGTGGCGTGTGAGAGTCGGCAAGTCTGCGTAGCGAGCGGAAGCCACCTATATCTGCGTTCTCTTCCACCCGGTACGTAAATAAGGCATCCATTTGGATTCTTTCATTGGAGACGTTTTTTGACCATTCGAATACGCATTCTGCATTTACGTTTCCCTATGCGTTACCCATCGGAGTCAACCTTATAAATATGTACCACTCGAATTTTATTCAATCAATACAATTATTTCCTCTATCATGCATTGTGTCGGTAGACAAAGAGAGAAATATCTACCGAGCACCAACAAATCCGAGTGAAGTAATATGAGAAGAAAAACGGTTTACTTGTTGCTATATGTGGATGACATTGTTCTTACTATCTTCTTAGTATCGTTGCTTCATCGCATTATAAATGCTCTTATCACAAAATTTTTCGATGAAGTATTTGAGCAGCCTACATCACTTTTGGAACATCTTTGTTATTCAGAGCAGTGTTGGTTTCTTCCTCTCACAACGACAGGATATGGTGTGTATTCTTGAGTGTGCAGGCATTGACTAATTGTAAGCCGTGTTCTACTCTAGTTGATACTTCTGCCAAGCTATCCATTGATGGTGTGCCTGTCTCCCATGCTACTCAGTACCATAGTCTCGCTGGTGCCTTCCAGTATCTCATCTTCACTAGTCCGTATATTGCATATGTTGTTCAGCAAGTCTGCCTCTACATGCATGATCTGTTGGAATTTGGAGCAAGACCCAATAATAAATTCTGAATTAATTTCCAATAAATCTTAAAAGTTCATTATGGCAAGTGACTGAGCGGTAAGTGTTTAGTACCACATGAGAAGTGGACGTGGAAGCACACCCACTTATAAGGGAGGTTGGTCTTCTACTTCCTAAGTGAATGAGAAGAGGAGTGCCCCACATGCTCCTCCTCCTCCTTGCTCGCCACGCCTCGTCTCGCACACATGCGCGCGTATGTGTTTGTGTGAATTTTATCCACGAGTCGAGGCTAACTTTTATGTTTGTTGCAGAAAAATTGGGTTGGGCTTGAGCTTCCAAATTCGGCAAAGTTGGAGACGAACACATCTACAACAGCCGGATCGGTTCATATCACAACCGAACCGTGGGCTGTTAAGTCAAGCCCAGACTCTTCCTATATATATATATATATATTCGTGCGCGTCAGGATAAGGCATCCTACGAACAGATTAATCTCGTTCTTTGCACCACCATTGTAGTCTAATCCACCTCGAGCGCTGACATGCACTGATGATCGGGAGAGGTCTCCAGAATCGCTCGCCCTTGCGATCCCGCACCGGGAGAGAGCAAATAAGATTTTTGAGAAGTGCTCAACATGATTGCTCGTATTCTTCATCACGAGTCACCTACCGCCAAGATCGGGGTTGATGCCAGCGTCATCGCTAACGTTTGCTACAGCTAACCTTCATCCACATTGCAGCAGCATCTACACTGATTTCTCTGACTATGAATCAGTACATGCGAAATTGATCTAATCGGAATCAGTACATGCAAAATTGATCTAATCGTGTTTTCTGCTGGTGTTACTCAGGGTTTATTCATCATTCTTTCTGAAATTTATTCAGTAAATTGTCTATTTCTGAAAGTGCATCTAGGTCCCTTATGGGTTTTGGTTGATTAATGAAAAACAATTAAAGAGCTAATGAGTTTGATTGAGTTCGTGCAGAAAATTTAGTACAGATTGAAATCACGAAAAAGGAGAAAATGCGTGAAAAGTGGAGTAGAAATAAGTTTTTATTTCTCCTTGAGTCATAGGAAAATCCGTACTATTAAGATGGACACGACGCGTGGAAACCTAGTGAGTCAAATGGGAGCTCAACCTCTTGGGTAGGTTTTAGGAAGACCCTTAGTGTTAGGGTCGGACTTGTCTGACGCCTTGGGTCGGATAAGTTCGAAAACTCTCTGGTGGATTTCAGACATGTCCAAATCTGTATGTCGTACATGTCCGAAATCTAAGGGTGGGCGCGGTTAACCGCATAACCGTTAACCGAAATTAACCGCACCGAATTAACCGAAAATTTCGGTTAATTCGGTTTTCGGTTATCGGTTCGGTTATGATTTTTTCGCTATTCGGTTTTCGGTTAATAATTCGGTTTTTAATCCGATTAACCGAATTAACCGAATTAACCGAATTTTATGTGATTTGTTCATGTCTATTTTTGTTTCTCTTGGTTTATAATTTATCAAACATGGATGTATGCTTGTATATTAACTTATATATTGGTCTTTTTATGTTTGAGTTGATTTTATGTTGTTTTATTATTCAAATTTTCTTTATTTATTTTTATGTTTAAATTGTCTTTTAATCTATATGCGGTTAATTCGGTTAACCGATTAACCGAACCGAATTAACCGCAACCGAATTGTGCAGTTAATGTTTTTGTTCGGTCATATTCGGTTATCGATTTCTATTAACCGAATTGACCATTAACCGAATTAACCGAACCGAATTAACCGAATTAACCGAATGCCCACCCCTACCGAAATCTCTCTGTTGGTATTCAAACATGTCCGAAGTGGGTCGAACATGTCCGATATAATTGACTTAGGAAATTTTCTAAGTGTCCGAAACTCAAAATTGTCCGAGATGGAGTTCAGACAAGTCCGAAAAGTCTATGTTCGATTTCAGACATGTCCGAAGTGGGTTGGACATGTCTGAGGTAGAATTTTCTGCCTTAGATTAGTCTGAGTTGAAAAACCTCAGCTTGCATGTCAGGCATGTTCGAGGTTAGTCAGACTTGTCCGACGTGACTTTTGTGCACATATTCAAATCATAGTGGTTAGTCGTACTGTTTCTAATGTCAGCAGGTTGGACATGTCCGAGATTATGTGAGACTTGTGGTACAATCTTGTTGGTAGAAAAATTGATTTGTGTAGTTTAAATAGAAGTTAGTGTTAAAACTGTACATGTCGGATATGTCCGTGTCGGTAGCCTACTGTGATGCCGGGTTCCGAAAAATGAACCAAGCTAACGCATATGTGTGCCCAGGATGTTCAACACACATACACGAGTGATTCACAAATGATAAACAGATAATTACCACAACTCAAATTAATAAATAAGTACTCTTATTACATAATTCATTATATCCTCGAATACAAGCTTTAATGAAATATTAATGATAAGTTCAACTAATGCAGCAGAAATAAACTAATTAAGCAACTAAGCAACCAAGCAAAAGGGATAGCGCAGCTCCAATAATACCACAGGCAAAGCTAACGGTAGACACGGCCTAGAACTCCGCATTATCACCATTAAACTCCCAATCCTGACCTACAACTGTGGGGGGGGATTGCAAGAGTGAGTACATGTCGTACTCAGCAAGTGTGGAAAGTATGACATGTGGCTGATTCAAATGACAGCAATAATAATGGCAAAGTGCTGAAAAGTACAGTAAAACATTTGAAAAGCAATATATATATATATATATATATATATATATATATATATATATATGTATGTGAAGTAAACCCATCATAATCATAAGTAATACCATAATACCAATTTGAATTCACTACCATCATCAATAATTCCAGATTTCACCATTTTTAATAACCATATTCAATACCAGAAATTAATCCATAACCATTACCAAACCATAACCATCCCAAATTCCAATTTCCCTCTAATCATAGAAGTTGTCCAGGTGCTCATAACTGGGAGCACGGCTATCATGATAGTTTTATTTAACTCTGCAGAGTTTGTACCTCTTTACCCACGTGTTTGTGATTTCATCACCCGTCGGCGACTAAAGACCCTCCCTCATGCCAATTACACTTCCTTTGGTGTATGGCCAAGAGATCACAAAATAGCCTTTACAAAGGGATTACTAGCCTATTTAGACCCCACTGAGGTTTCACCGGTGGCGATGTCTCCCGCAGAGCACATCTTCAACCAAGGGCCCCCTCTTGATCCATTCGGATCCCAGGGTAGTCCCGCCAATCATCAACAAACCCAATCCGACTACCCCTTCCCCGAGCATCCACAATGGTCCAAACAGCACTAGCAAAGCCCTAATTAATCAGCTACGCCGCACCCATACTTGGCCTCGTGGTGGCACTGTAGTCCTGACTTATTCTCGCATGAATCGGTCCTTAGATCTAAAGCAAGCAAACCACCGTACATCCAACCCATCCACATACCAGGCTTGCTTAGATCACCCATTACCATATCATATTTAACCAGCTCACATTAACCATAATCTCATTCATACATAATTAAATTGAGTGGTATAATTGTTTTTCCATCCCAGTTGATTAAGCGAAGCAAAAGGTAAAAAGCCCTTCCCGACTCTCTACCATAAATTCCAGGTGACAAGGGTGGTTTAACAAATCTTGTAAACTTCCTACCATAGGATTTCCCATCAAATTGACACAAGCATGCAATTTGCAAACAAAACATTTATTTAAAAATAACAGGATCAATATGCTTCAAGGACACTTGCCTTGCTCTTGCTGTTGATTAGGGTCAAAGCCTTCAAACTCATGATGCTGTAGATCCTCCGCGGCACTCTCTAGCGCAAATCCGTCTAATCCACACAATAAACATACAAGACAAGAAACACAATCAACGAGTGCACAAATATTACTCAATATGATATGACATACATGATTGATGCAAATGCAAGGTAGAACTTGTTAATTGATTGCTTTTAACGATAACTAACTAGTTCTAATAGCTTTTAACAAGTTTATATAGGTTTGGATTCGATTAGATCAAATTTTAGAACCAATTCAACATAATTTAACCAGAAAGATCGGACTAGTCCGCTAGGGACCGGACAAGTCCGCCCTCTGCGAGATCAGCAGATTAGGGTTTTCTAGATCGACGTGAATTTGGAGATTAGGGGTTGAATTCACGTAAGTACAAGAGAATAGAAGGTATACCAGGTGTTTAGAACTCCAATGAATCAAGAAACTTGGAGGTAACACTTGGATCTTGATGATCTAGGGTTGGTGATGAAGAACGAAAACTTGGTGGAGATCTTGATCCTCTTTCGTTTCCTCCTATTCTTCTCCTTGCTTGGGATCTTCTCCTCCCTCCTTGGTGGTGGCTCTCCACGAACTAGGGTTTGGGTGGGGTGGAAAAGTGGCAAATAGATGTCAAACCAAGGGGTGGGGTTGTTTATATAGAGGTGGAGGCTAGGGTTAGATGGATTTCGAGTTTGAGAGGAGTAGAGGCCGGTTTAGAGTCCCACATGGGCTCTAAAAGAGTTAGGCACGACATCCCTAGGCCCACTTAACGTGAAACCCAAGGAACAAGTCGTAAAGCAAAAGATCAACTCGAAGTCATGAAATATCGGACAAGTCCGGAAAGGACCGAACTAGTCCGAAGTTGTCCAGAGAGAAAATCGGACAAGTCTGGCCTAAAATCGGACAAGTCCAACTTTAAACAGAGAGGAAATCAGACAAGTCCGCTGGAACACCGGACTAGTCCGAAAAAGTCCAAGGACTTAGCAATTTTTTAAGGATTCTTGGAAATCGGACTAGTCCGCACAAAATCGGACAAGTCCGAAAGTTTCCAGAGCCAAAATCGGACTTGTCCGCAGCAAAAACGGACAAGTCCGTTTTTAGTCAGAGAGAAATCGGACTAGTCCTCAGTAAAATCGGACTAGTCCGCACTTTCTTGCGTTTTAAGTGCGGTTTTGTTCCAAATCAATTTTAAATGCTCCGAATCAATTTTAAACTTGTTCCTCTTTATGTGGATCAATGTTAAACATGTATATGAATGTATGCAAGGCATGATGCATGAAAATTAGGGTGTTACAAACCTACCCCCCTTAAAATGAATCTCGCCCTCGAGATTCGACGCGGAAGAGAAGAGATAGGGAAATTCCTTCTTGATATCATCCTCTAGCTCCCAAGTTGCTTCTTTTTCTGTGTGGTGCTTCCATTGAACCTTACACCATCTAATAACCTTGTTCCTTGTGACCCTCTCCTTAGTTTCCAAGATTTTGACCGGTTGTTCGGCATAAGTCAAATCTTCCTTTAGTTACAATTCTTCCATTGGCACTTGTTCTTCCGGTACTCTCAAGCACTTCTTGAGCTGGGAAACATGAAAGACATCATGCACGTCTGAAAGATGAGCTGGCATCCCCAACTTATACGCTACTTCTCCCCTTTTGTCCAAAATCTTGAATGGTCCAATATAACGAGGTGCTAGCTTTCCTCTTATGTTAAACCTCTTATGACCCCTCATTGGTGACACCTTGAGGTAAACAAAATCTCCCACTTCAAGGGCTAGTTTCCTTCTCCTGTTGTCCGCATAGCCTTTTTGCCTTGATTGGGCAGCCCTCAAGTTTTCACGAATTATTTGGACTTGCTTTTCGGCTTCTTGCAACACATCTGGACCAAATACTTGAGTTTCTCCTGCCTCATTCCAGAATAAAGGTGTCCTACACTTCCTCCCATAAAGTGCTTCATATGGTGACATCTTCAAACTTGCTTGGTAACTATTATTGTATGAAAATTCCGCGTATGGCAAGCTTTTGTCCCAACTTTTCCCATGCTTTAAAGCACAAGCTCTTAACATGACCTCTAAAATCTGATTGGTCCTCTCGGTTTGCCCATCCATTTGAGGATGATATGCTGAACTAAAATTCAATCTCATTCCCAAGGCTTCATGCAATTTTTGCCAAAATCTGGAGGTAAATTGAGAACCTCTATCCGAGACTATCTTCTTAGGACTCCATGTCGACACACAATATGCTCCATGTATATTTCGGCCAATCGTGCAGCTGTATATTTGGTCTTTACAGGGACAAAATGAGCTGGTTTTGTCAACCAATCCACAATAACCCATATTGAATCATAGCCAGACTGAGTTCGCGGTAATCCAACTATAAAGTCCATACCAATCTCTTCCCACTTCCACTCCGGGATCTTCAATGGTTGTAACAATCCGGCTGGCCTTTGATGTTCAGCTTTAACTCGTCAGCACACATCACAAAGTGCAACATATTCGGCTATGTCCTTTTTCATGCTGGCCCACCAATAGCATGACTTTAAGTCCTTGTACATCTTCGTACAGCCAGGATGAATTGAGTAAGGCGAGTCATGTGCCTCCTTCAATATTGTTTCCCGAATATGCCTTACGTTAGGTACTACAATCCTCTTTCCAAGCCATAAGGTACCCTGTTCGTCCTCATCAAATCTGAATTCTCTCCCTTCTTCGATTCTTTCCTTGATTTCCTTGATCTCCTCATCTGTGGTCTGTGCTTCTCAAATTTCTTGCTCCAAGGTCGAATTTAACTCCATCATCTCCATCTCATTTACAAACCCGAGGTTCAACCGTTCAAACTCCTTACATAACTCGAACGGTAACTCTCGAACTGTAAGTTGATGGCTTACTCCCTTTCTACTCAAAGCATCGGCCACTACATTGGCTTTTCCCAGATGATAGTTGATCCCCAAATCATAATCTTTGATGAGCTCCAACCATCTTCGTTGCCTCAAGTTCAGATCCGTTTGTGTGAAAATATACTTCAAACTCTTATGATCCGTGTAAATTTCACACCTATGTCCAAGAATATAGTGTCTCCAAATCTTCAATGCATGTACCACGGCTGCAAGTTCTAAATCGTGTGTCGGGTAATTCTGCTCATGTTTCTTCAATTGTATTGACGCATAGGCGACCACTTGACCTTCTTGCATAAGCACACATCCGATTCCTTGTCTTGATGCATCACAATAAATATCGAAGCTCTTACTCACATACGGCAGTACCAAAATTGGGGCTGTTGTCAGCCTCTTCTTCAACTCCTCAAAACTATTTTGACAAGCTTCAGTCCATCCAAAAGCCTTTTCCTTCATTAGCAATTCTGTCATTGGCTTGGCTATTTTGGACAAGTCCTTGATGAATCGACGGTAATATCCAGCCATTCCAAGAAAACTCCTTATTTCCTTGACGTTCTGTGGCGGTTCCCACTTAAGCACATCTCTCACCTTCCCTGGGTCAACTGATACTCCTCCTCCGGAAATAATGTGGCCTAAGAAATAAACTTCCCATAACCAGAATTGACATTTACTGAACTTGGCATACAATTGGTGTTCCCGTAGATTCTGCAATGTAAGCCCCAAGTGTTCCTTATGTTCCTTCTCATCCTTCGAGTAGATCATAATATCATCAATAAACACCACAACGAACTTGTCCAAGTACTCCATGAAGACTTTATTCATGAGGTACATAAAGTAGGCAGGCGCATTTGTCAATCCAAAAGACATCACGGTGTACTCATAAGATCCATACCGTGTCCTAAAAGCTGTCTTGGGTATGTCCGATGGTCTAATCTTCATTTGAAAGTATCCTGACCTCAAATCAATCTTGGAGAAGGCACAAGCACCCTTCATCTGATCAAACAAGTCTTCTATGCGGGGCAAGGTGTACTTGTTCTTGATTGTTACCTCGTTGAGAGCTCGGTAATCCATGCACATCCTTTGCGTTCCATCCTTCTTGTCCACAAATAGAACGGGCGCTCCCCAAGGTGAAGAGCTTGGGCGAATAAAACCTTTCTCTAATTGTTCTTGAATTTGCTTCTTGAGCTCTGCTAATTCCATAGGAGGCATCCTATACGGTCTCTTAGCTATAGGTGCAGTTCCAGATATTAAATCAATAACAAACTCAATGTCTCGATCAGGTGGCATACCTGGCAACTCATCCGGAAACACATCCAAAAATTCACACACTACCGGAATCTCCTCAATTGCGGCACCGTCCACATGATTCAACTCCAATTGCTTCGGTGCGGTTTGAGATGCTTCAAATTCTACGGTGATCCCTTCCTCATTGGTCAACTTCACCGTCTTCGTGGCACACTCAATAACTCCATTGTGCTTCCTCAACCAGTCCATACCAAGTATAATGTCCAACCCTTGAGAATCCAAAACAATGAGGTTGGCAGAGAAATCTACCCCCCTTATTCTAAGGCCTACCTTTGGACATACTATATTTGTCCTCATCTCTCCTCCAGGAGACTTAACCAATAGAGTAAACTTCATATGAGAGAGAGGCAAACTATACTTGGCAACATACTTTGATGCAATGAATGAATGTGATGCTCCGGAATCAAATAACATAGTCGCGGGGTTGGAGTTTGCGAGAAACATACCAATGACCACATCATCTGCTTGTTGAGCATCCTCCGTTGAGACATGGTTCACGTTGCCACGAGCAAAATTTTGCTGCCCACGACTTCCTTGTGGTTGTCCTCCATTAGGTCTTGTGTTTTGCCTCGGTGCATTGCTTCCTTGACCAAGGCCTGACTTAGGACATTGATGCGCAAAGTGTCCAGCTTCTCCACAAGTATAACACTTCTTAACCCCACCAGAATTATTGGGACGAGCTTGGTTTTGAACATTTGCTCCAGGAAAATTAGCACGAGGCGCATAAGGCATTGGAGGTCTAGGTGCTTGCATAACAGGGCGTTGCTGCACAAATTGAGCTGGGCGCGGTGCATAATCAGGGCGCTGTACAGAAGTAGAGGAATTGTAGTATGGCGCATTAGGAGGCGCAAGGCGAGGGCGCACATTACTTCCTTGTTGCTGTCCTTGATATGGCGCCTTCCTCTTGATTTCTTGCTCCATCTCACGGATCTTGTTCTCAACCACAATTGCTTTGTCCACAAGCTTCTGAAAATTTGCATAGTCACAATTGAGCAATTGTACTTGGATCTCATTGTTCAAGCCCCTCATGAACAAGTTTTGCTTTCGGCTGTCCTGACTAACATCCTCAGGCGCATAACTTGAGAGTTGAGTGAATTTATTGAGATATTCACTCACACTTGATCTTCCTTGCCTTAAATTATCAAATTCTTGCCTCTTCAATATCATAACACCCTCGGGCACATAATGAGAACGAAAATTTTCCTTGAATTCGGCCCAAGTAATTCTCTCTTGGTTCTCATGAGCATTGCAATAAGAATCCCACCAATCCGCAGCTGATCCAACTAGTTGATGAGAAGCAAACAAGACCTTCTCCCGGTCACTGCATTGGACAATAGCTAGCTTCTTCTCCACGGACTTGAGCCAATCGTCCGCATCCATAGGGTCAGCAGCTTGAGCAAAGGTCGGCGGCCTAGTCCTCATAAACTCTCCCAATCGGTTATGAGGAGGCGGGGGTGGCGGTGGAGGCATGTGGGGCTGATTGTTGATGTTGCCAGCCTGCAGCTGTCCCATTGTTTGTATCATGGTCTGCATGAGCTGGTTTTGCATGACCAATAGCTGCTCGATGTTGATAGCTCCATGAGTAGATCCTATTCCGATGTTGTTCTGAGGCACTCCATTGTTCTCCTCCTCATCATTGCCATCCCTCTGGTTGCGAGTCCTCACCATCTGAAGAAAAGCAATAGATAAGAATTAGAAAACGTCCCCAACTATATGCATCAAGGGATATGAACTAAACAGCTAGCTACACTAGCCTAGGTGGACATGGCAATGCTAAGGCATCCCAAAATCCTCTATTAAGCACACAAGCAAGCAATATATATAGCAAACAACACTCCAAGCAAAAAACACATTGATTCCTGAGTGCTCCTATGTGCTCTAAAGTGTCCATTCTATCTAGGCTGCATCCTACAGTCAACCTGTGGCTCTGATACCAATCTGTGATGCCCGGTTCCGAAAAATGAACCAAGCTAACGCATATGTGTGCCCAGGATGTTCAACACACATACACGAGTGATTCACAAATGATAAACAGATAATTACCACAACTCAAATTTATAAATAAGTACTCTTATTACATACAAGCTCTAATGAATATTAATGACAAGTTCAACTAATGCAGCGGAAATAAACTAATTAAGCAACTAAGCAACCAAGCAAAAGGGATAGCGCAGCTCCAATAATACCACAGGCAAAGCTAACGGTAGACACGACCTAGAACTCCGCATTATCACCATTAAACTCCCAATCCTGACCTACAACTGTGGGGGGGATTGCAAGAGTGAGTACATGTCATACTCAGCAAGTGTGGAAAGTATGACATGTGGCTGATTCAAATGACGGCAATAATAATGGCAAAGTGCTGAAAAGTACAGCAAAACATTTGAAAAGCAATATATATATATATATATATATATATATATATATATATATATATATATATATTATATGTATGTGAAGTAAACCCATCATAATCATAAGTAATACCATAATACCAATCTGAATTCACTACCATCATCAATAATTCCAGATTTCACCATTGTCAATAACCATATTCAATACCAGAAATTAATCCATAACCATTACCAAACCATAACCATCCCAAATTCCAATTTCCCTCTAATTATAGAAGTTGTCCAGGTGCTCATAACCGGGAGAACGGCTATCATGATAGTTTATTTAACTCTGCAGAGTTTGTACCTCTTTACCCACGTGTTTGTGATTTCATCACCCGTCGGCGACTAAAGACCCTCCCTCATGCCAATTACACTTCCTTTGGTGTATGGCCAAGATATCACAAAATAGCCTTTACAAAGGGATTACTAGCCTATTTAGACCCCACTGAGGTTTCACCGGTGGCGATGTCTCCCGCAGAGCACATCTTCAATCAAGGGCCCCCTCTTGAGCCATTCGGATCCCAGGGTAGTCCCGCCAATCATCAACAAACCCAATCCGACTACCCCTTCCCCGAGCATCCACAATGGTCCAAACAGCACTAGCAAAGCCCTAATTAATCAGCTACGCCGCACCCATACTTGGCCTCGTGGTGGCACTGTAGTCCTGGCTTATTCTCGCATGAACCGGTCCTTAGATCTAAAGCAAGCAAACCACCGTACATCCAACCCATCCACATACCAGACTTTCTTAGATCACCCATTACCATATCATATTTAACCAGTTCACATTAACCATAATCTCATTCATACATAATTAAATTGAGTGGTATAATTGTTTTTCCATCCTAGTTGATTAAGCGAAGCAAAAGGTAAAAAGCCCTTCCCGACTCTCTACCATAAATTCCAGGTGACAAGGGTGGTTTAACAAATCTAGTAAACTTCCTACCATAGGATTTCCCATCAAATTGACACAAGCATGCAATCTGCAAACAAAACATTTATTTAAAAATAACAGGATCAATATGCTTCAAGGACACTTGCCTTGCTCTTGCTGTTGATTAGGGTCAAAGCCTTCAAACTCTTGATGCTGTAGATCCTCCGCGACACTCTCTAGCGCAAATACGTCTAATCCACATAATAAACATACAAGACAAGAAACACAATCAACGAGTGCACAAATATTACTCAATATGATATGACATGCATGATTGATGCAAATGCAAGGTAGAACTTGTTAATTGATTGCTTTTAACGATAATTAACTAGTTCTAATAGCTTTTAACAAGTTTATACAAGTTTGGATTCGATTAGATCAAATTTTAGAACCAATTCAACATAATTTAACCAGAAAGATCGGACTAGTCCGCTAGGGACCGGACAAGTCCGCCCTCTGCGAGATCAGCAGATTAGGGTTTTCTAGATCGACGTGAATTTGGAGATTAGGGGTTGAATTCACGTAAGTACAAGAGAATAGAAGGTATACCAGGTGTTTAGAACTCCAATGAATCAAGAAACTTGGAGGTAACACTTGGATCTTGATGATCTATGGTTGGTGATGAAGAACGAAAACTTGGTGGAGATCTTGATCCTCTTTCGTTTCCTCCTATTCTTCTCCTTGCTTGGGATCTTCTCCTCCCTCCTTGGTGGTGGCTCTCCACGAACTAGGGTTTGGGTGGGGTGGAAAAGTGGCAAATAGATGTCAAACCAAGGGGTGGGGTTGTTTATATAGAGGTGGAGGCTAGGGTTAGATGGATTTCGAGTTTGAGAGGAGTAGAGGCCGGTTTAGGGTCCCACATGGGCCCTAAAAGAGTTAGGCACGACATACCTAGGCCCACTTAACGTGAAACCCAAGGAACAAGTCGTAAAGCAAAAGATCAACTCGAAGTCCGAACAAGTCCGAAGTTGTCCAGAGAGAAAATCGGTCAAGTCTGGCCTAAAATCGGACAAGTCCGACTTTAAACAGAGAGGAAATCGGACAAGTCCGCTAGAACACCGGACTAGTTCGGAAAAGTCCAAGGACTTAGCAATTTTTTAAGGATTCTTGGAAATCGGACTAGTCCGCACAAAATCGGACAAGTCCAAAAGTTTCCAGAGCCAAAATTGGACTAGTCCGCAGCAAAAACGGACAAGTCCGTTTTTAGTTAGAGAGAAATCGGACTAGTCCGCACTTTCTTGCGTTTTAAGTGCGGTTTTATTCCAAATCAATTTTAAATGCCCCGAATCAATTTTAAACTTGTTCCTCTTTATGTGGATCAATGTTAAACATGTATATGAATGTATGCAAGGCATGATGCATGAAAATGAGGGTGTTACACCTACGTACCGGGTACCCCATGATACCGCAAGAAATGCTATGGAGTTCCACTAGTCCAAGTTGGAGACCTCCGAAGGCCGCACATGTTACACAGTATTGGACCTGCCTCCCTTGTTTGGGTAGTTCCGACATTACCATGTGTAACACAAGGCCGGACCTAACTCCCTCCATAGGGAAGCTTCGATCTTACCACGTGTCCGGTGACCCCAAACCTAACCCCCAGTAGAGGCCTCAATACTGCCACGTGTACAGTGGCTCCGGACCTGCCTCCCCACGATGGGAAGCTCCAGAGCCGCCACGTGTCGAGCCTCCGGGCCTTGGACCTCAACGGAAGACTGACAGATCTCCAACGGCTCGGACATTCAAAGGACAATTAAAGCAACAGTCCCAAGACCTATTTACGTGTCATTAATGCTATATTAATGACACACGATCAGTGGGTTGTTAATAGGGGTAACACCGTCATTAAGGTGCATTATCACACTGTTAATCAAACTTAATACTTGTAGATCGTGTATTAGGCTATTAATTACGCCAGGGCCACATGTTGGGCCAGGCAAGTGTTGTAACAGCCAATCCTTAGACTATAAAAGGACTGCGCCGCACGGTACATGTACGAAACAAGCTCACACACTCACTAGCGCCACTCAAATTCATACATACAACACACAACCGGTGGAGTAGGGTGTTATGCTCATGCGGCCCGAACCACGTAAAATCCCTCGTGTCATCATCTTATTTGTAATCTCACGGCGCCCCAACCAATCAAGAACCTCCCTGGGCTACGATCTAGTAGTACCGAGGGAAGTGTCGATCACACACTTCGACATTTAGCGCGCAAGGAAGGGGCCCCTTTGAGATTTCAAGATGGTGAACTCCACCGCAGAATCATCCAACGACAATGTTGCGCAACCTGCTGGGGGGAATCCCTCCAATGTGCAACAACCATCAGGTGTTATTGTCCTTGCAGGTGTTGCACCGCCTCCACCTGCTCAAGCTAACAATGCTGGACAACAGGATGGGGTCCTGGTGTTGGTCACTGCATCGACACACAACAACCCCAAGAACACGCTGATCGCTGTGTGTACTCTTCTGGAGCGCCCACCAGCGCCTGGAGCACCTAAGGGTGTGATGGAGCAGTGGTGCGCTGATGTACAACATCTGGTTGCAGCCGCAGCCGATGCCATCAGCAACTAAGGTCCTTCCCCATCTGGGCAGGCACCTTCTCAGCGTAGGACCTTGTCTGGAAGACTTGGTCCCCATGCATCACAACACTAGAGGCGTGCTGTGTCTCAGCAGGTGACATCGCTGCCCTCCGGGTTGCGTCACACTCACACCGCATCGAGACTCTCGACACATGATCTACAGTCAGAACTAGACCGCCATTACAGACAGCAGAACGGTCGTGTCCACATTGAGTCCGCTAGTGAAAGGCGAGAGTTCGGGGAAACCCTCCTCCTTCAGGAGTAGAGGGCGACTGTTCGCCACTGGCCATGCACCTTCGCATGGTCCGCTGGCCGCAGAAGTTCCAACCTCATCTATCGGAGAAATTCGATGGGATTTTTAACCCCGCCAAGTTCCTCCAGATATACTCTACCGTTATTCTAGCGGCGAGTGGCAATGAGGCTGTGATGGCCAACTATTTTCCAGTGGATTTGACTGGGACCGCCAGGTCCTGGTTCATGAGTCTTCTGCCTAACTCTATAAACAGTTGGGCGGAGCTATGCCAATAGTTCACTACCAACTTCGGGAGTTCCTACACCCGGCCCGGCACCGAACTGGACCTTTTTGCTATATAGCAAAAGTTGGGAGAATCGCCATGTTCCTTCATCCAACAGTTTTCTTAGTTACGCAATACCATTCCCTCTATCTCCAATGCATATTTCATCGTGGCATTCAGACAGGGCGTTAGAGATAAGAAGATGCTGGAGAAGCTGGCGAAGAAGGAGGTCACCAGCATCATAGAAGTCTTCAGCCTGGCTGACAAGTGTGCTTGGGCTGTGGAAGGCTGAGAAAGGCACTCTAAGTTAGTTCTGGAGGCTAATAAAAAGTCCTCCAAAGCTGAAGCCACTACCTCCGGTGGTGGAAAGAAGAAGAAAAAGTCTAACGATAAGAAGAATCCATCGGTCGGCACACCTAGTGCTGCGACAGCTGTAGTTCCGGGTGGTCGAGGGCCACACCCCGACAAGCGACCTCGACCTTCGTTAGAAGACGGCGGTGGTCCAAAGGTGTGGTGTACGATCCACAAAATAGACAAACACAACCTAGAAGACTGCCATGAGGTCCAAAATCTTGTCGAGTGCTACAACAAGTGCCGAGAAGAAGCTCCTTTCCGCCAGCTGAAAGGAAAAAAATCTCGATGAAGCTCCGGCTGATACGAAACTAGGCTTTTAGGACCCCAAGAAGGTCCTGAAGGCTGTTGTCGGTACCCTGCGTACCGGATACTTCTTGGGACCGCGAAGAGTGCAAAGGAACGTCACCTGTCACAGTTGAAGACCTCTGAAGGCCCCACGTGTCATACAAAACCGGACCTGCCTCCCTTCTATGGTTAGACCTAGTATCGCCACGTGTATCATTAAATCGAAGCTACATTCCTTACATGGGAAAGCTCCGGGCTAGATACCTATGCGGCACCCCCAGACCTAACCCCCGGTAGAGGGAAGCTCCCTTACCGACACGTGTACAACATCACCGGACCTACTCATGCAAGAAGATAAGCTCCAGAGCTGCCACGCGTCCAACCGCCGGACCTTCAACTTCAACAGGCTTATTGGAAGACTTACAACAGCTCAGACCTTCAAGGAACAATTAAAGCTTCAAGACCCGATTATGTGTTATTAATGCTATTCTAATGACACACTGTCGGTACCCTGCAGACTGGGTACCCCCGCGCACAGGAGAAAACCGCTAAGTACTCCGCCTCTGCCAAAGAAGCCGAATCCGAGGCTACCACGTAGGGGAGGGAAGGACCCAATCCTACCTCCCCCTCGGTGGAGGCTCCCAAGCTGCCACGTGGCCGGCAGGGCCAAGCCCATGCCTCCCCGCTGAGGAGGGCCCCGAAGCCGCCACGTGGCCATTCGGGACCTCAGGGCCAAGTCCGCGCCCGCGCAGGGAAAGGCACCGGAGTTACCACGTGGCCTGCAGGGATGAACCTCCACCGCTCCATAGGGGTGGGTTCCGAATGCGCCATGTGGCCTGTTCCGTCGAGTGCTTTACTTCCTGCAAAGGCAGGCTCCGGCGTAACCACGTGGCGGACGCCCAACTCAGTGTGGTAGGAAGCCGCAGTAAAGGAATGTGTGCGCTGCTTAGACAGGCATTAAGTACACGCGCCTTCCCCAGGCAGGCTGAGCCACGCTTACGAAAGTCAAGGCTCCAGTGTCCTGTCTTGTCCGAGTAGCCGGTACAGACCCACGCCACAAGACGGACGAATGGGCCGCGAGGACAAGACGGACGAGACGTGCCCCGCCATCATCACCAACTATGTGTAGCCCTGGCGCACGACGCGGCGGGACGCCACATTGACTCCCCTGACAAAGGGAAGTAGATAGCAATTAATCCTAGATCTTGTATAGGATTTGGCTCTCCCCAGGACCACTTGTCGGGTACTGGGACCTAGCTTGTGACTACAGAGTCCTTGAACTATAAAAGGGCTCTGCAGACAACCTTTATAGGGGACAGACAAAAGGTTAAAGCAAGGCAATACACAACACTCCCGTGGACGTAGGGTATTACACTCCGGCGGCCCGAACCACGTAAATCCCCGGTGTCCATCATTCTGCTGTGTTTGATCTCCTGGGACTAGCCCTCGTGAATCCAAAGAACCTCCGCGGGCTGCTCTCTAAGCAGGTCCGGGGGAAGTGTCGTTTACGACCTTCGACATTTGGCACGCCAGGTAGGGGGCCTTTTCCCCGTCAAGATCTCCACCAGCAGCAATTGTGAACGACCAATCCAACGCTGGATCATCCAGGGCGCAGTCACGGCAACAAACTGTGGTAGAGGACCAGGCGTCATCCTGCTCTAGAGCAGGCTACCACTCTAGGGCAGGAAGGTCAGGACCTTCGCGCCGCCTCGCAGTCACTTCGCCGGCTGCAGGCCCACACGCCACTCCACGGCGTACTCCTGCCGTGACAGCAGTCACGGCGCCACCGACTGCAAGCCCGGAGAGCGCGCTCGCGGCAGCGCGCGCACTACTCCACAACCCTCCGGCTGGGGATGCCCCTCAGGGAGCAGCTCAGCAGTGGATCAATGACGTCGACCACCTCGTCACCGCCGCACTCAATGCGCCTCCGTTGAGGGAAACACATGCCCAGCCGGTGCATGTGTCATTGTCGCGAACGCCGACAGTTGACCGGTGGACAGCAGACTCGCGCTCAACCAAGATCTCAACGACGGATCTGAGAACCGGGCTGCAGCGCCGCAGGGCTGTAGAGGACTGCCGAGTCACCATCGAGTGCCAGAGGGAACGTCGGCGCAACCTTGAGGCCGATTATAGCGCGCCGGGCCACGTGCCCCAGGCTCATGCTGCACCTCCACCACACCAGACGTACGTCGTGCCTCCACCGCACCAGGCGTACGTTGCGCCTCCTGTACAGGCGTACGCAACACCACTCCAGCCCCAGGTGTGCGCAGGCCCGCTTGCTCACCCAGGGTATGCGCTGCCGCCGCCAGCACCAGTCAGCCCTAGCCAAGGGTGTGCGGCGCTAGCGCCTCACCTCTGTTTCGTGGTCTGGCCATGAAAGTTCCGGCCACACATGCCGGAGAAGTATGATGGGAGTGTCAACTCGAGCGAGTTCCTACAGATCTACACCACTGCGATACTAGCTGCAGGAGGCGACGAGGCCATTATGGCTAACTACTTCCCCGTCGTCCTGACCGGCCCGGCTCAGTCATGGCTCATGAACCTGCCCCAGGGGTCCATAACCTCCTGGGATGAGTTGTGCCGACAGTTTGTGGCTAACTTCGGCAGTCCCTACAAGCGCCCTAGCACCGAGCTTGACCTCCACGCCGTTAGGCAGCGCGCTGGAGAGTCGCTGCGATCGTTCATCCAGCGGTTCTCCCAGGTACGGAACACCATCCCTCATGTTGTTAGCGCGTCAGTTATCGTTGCGTTCAGACAGGTGTGAGGGACAAGAAGATGCTCGAGAAGTTAGCCACGCACGAGGTGCGTGATGTCTCCGAGCTGTTCTCCCTGGCACACAGATGTGCTAGGGCAGCTGAGGGGCGCAACTGGCACTCCCAGCCATCCTCAGAAGCAAGGTAAACCACCCCGACTAAGGAAGGGGCCTCTGCGAGGAGCAGCGGCAAGAAGAAGAAAGGCGGTGGCAAGAACAAGGCAAAGCCTGGAGCCCAGGCAGTGGCGGCTGCGGCGCCCGGCGGAGCCCGAGCGTCGCGCCGAGACAAGCGCCCTAGGCAGTCGCCTGATCCCGAGGAGCCTGGCTTCAAGTGTCTGGTACACCGTACAAATAGCCACAGTGCTAGCGAGTGCCGGGAAGTGAAGAGATTCGTGGAACGATTCCGCGAACAAAAACAGAGGCAACAGCGCCAGGAGGGTGCACCCCCCCGCCAGAGGGAGGGCAAGCAGAAGGCTGATCCTGAGAAAGAGGATGACAGCGAGATGGGGTTCCAGGAACCCCAGCTGGCAGTCAGAGCCGTTTTCGAGGGTGGCGACTCCGACTCCAGCAGTGATAAGGAGCGCCGCAAGACCCTCCATGTCATCTACGGGGGAGCCACTGACCCCACGTCTCGAAACGCAGTAAAAACCCTGCGTCAGGCAGTGGCCGTAGTGGCCCCCGCCCCAAGTCCGGCTCCCAACCGCAAGTGGATGAGCACGGCGATCAACTTCGACGCTTCGGACTGCCCGAAGAACATGGCAGGGGCAGGAGTGCTCCCGCTGCTGGTGTCCCCGACCATCGCCAACGTGAAGGTCTTTCACGTATTGATAGATGGAGGGGCGGGCCTCAACCTCATCTCCACTGCGGCTTTCCGGAAGCTGCAGCTGCCGATGTCCCAGCTCACACCCTCGAGCCCGTTCTCGGGTGTCGGACCTGGGCAAATCCTCCCGTATGGTAACATACACCTCCCGGTGACCTTCGGGACCCCGGAGAACTACCGTACGGAGAGTTTTTTATTCGACGTGGCAGACGTCGACCTCCCCTTCAACGCAATCATCGGGAGGCCAGCCCTCTACAGGTTCATGGCTGTAGCCCACTACGGCTACCTCGTCCTGAAGATGCCGATGCCTTCCAGTGTCCTCAGGATCAGAGGGGACCGCTCAACCGCAATGTCAGCCTTGGAGCAGCTCCAAGCACTTGCAGCAGGGAGGGCTCCGGTCCCAGGAGGCTCGACGGAGAGTCGGCCAGAGCAAGGCCCGGCGCAACGAGCCTCCACTGCTGCACCTTGTGTGCAACCCACCAACGAAGACGACGTCCCTGTGAAGGTCGTCAAGATTGGCCCTGAGGCTGCCCAGACGACCCGAATCGTGGGGAACCTTGACAACAAATAGGAATGCACGCTCATCACCTTCCTCCGGGACAACGTCGATGGGTTTGCATGGCAACCATCACAGATGCCCGGGATCCCGAGGGAGGTGATTGAGCACCATCTGAAGATCTACCCCGACGCCCGTCCGGTACAGCAGAGGCCCAGGAAACAGTCCATCGAGCGGCAGGACTTCATCTGTGAAGAAATCAAGAAGCTGCTAGATGCTGGTTTCATCCGGGAGGTTCACCACCCACGGTGGTTGGCCAACGCTGTTGTCGTTCCTAAGGCTGGCAGGAAGCTCCAGATGTGCATCCACTACACCAATCTCAATAAGGCATGTCCCAAGGATCCATTCCCTCTTCCTAGGATAGATCAAATAGTAGACTCAACATCAGGTTGTGACCTTCTGTGTTTCCTAGATGCGTATTCCGGTTTTCACCAAATACCTATGTCTAGGGAAGATGAGGAGCACACTGCTTTCATAACAGTAGACGACCTGTATTGTTATGTCTCCATGCCTTATGGTCTCAAAAATGCCCTCCCCACCTTTGTACGTGCAATGCATAAGACATTCGGGGACCTCATTAGAGACCTGATAGAGGTGTACGTCGACGACATCATGGTAAAAATCAGGGACAGCACATCCCTATTAGACAACCTAACCAGAGTCTTCAGCAAGCTGCGCACGACACGCACGATGCTGAACCCCGACAAGTGTGTCTTTGGGGTCTCCGCAGGGAAGCTCCTTGGTTTCTTGGTATCGCACCGAGGGATCGAAGCTAACCCAGAGAAGATCAAGGCGATAGAGCTGATGCGGCCGCCGGCCCGCATCAAGGACGTGCAGAAGCTTGCAGGATGTTTGGCAGCCCTCAGCCGGTTCATCTCAAGACAGGCTGAGCGAGCCCTGCCCTTCTTCAAGATTTTGCGGAAGTCAGGCCCCTTTGAGTGGACTGAGGAAGCTGAAGCGTCCTTCCAGGAGCTCAAGAAACACCTGACGACGCTACCCATTATGGTGGCGCCAAAACCCGGCAAGCCGCTCCTGTTGTACATCACCGCAACAACGGAAGTGGTCAACATGGTCTTGGTTGCAGAACGGCCGGAGCTACTACCGCAACAAGTACCAGAAGGATCCCCAGAGGGGGAGGCCGAGCCTCAAGGACCGAACCCAGAAGAGCCCCCCCCCCCCCCCCCCCCCCCCCGCTGTGAGTTCCAGTGACCAAGTGCCTTACGGGTCCCAGCCCCCGGAGGCCCAGCTAGATCCTGGGAGCCACATTCCCCAGGAGACAGACGCATTGCAAGGAGCCCTGGACCCCCCAGGGAGGGTTCAGACCTGCCAACGGCCAGTCTACTACGTCAGTGAGGTCCTCCATGAAGCAAAGACAAGATACTTGGAGGTACACAAACTACTGTATGCAATGCTCATAGCATCGAGGAAGCTCCGACATTACTTCCAGGCTCACCGGGTTTCAGTGGTCACCTCCTTCCCACTGAAAACCATACTCCACAGCCCCAATTCGACTGGCAACATTGCCACGTGGGCGGCGGAGCTGGCTGAGTTTGAGTTGGAGTTCTTACCTCGACATGCAGTCAAAAGCCAAGCACTGGCGGACTTCTTGGCCGAATGGACCCCATCACCAAGCAACCCGGGGGGGCCGGACAACGGCGAAATGGTGCCGAAGGCTCCGGTTTTCACCGAGACCCCCTGGACGCTCGACTTCGACAGTTCCTCGCGGAAGCAGGGGGCCGACGCTGGGGTCCTGCTTCTCACCCCGACTGGGGAGAAGTTCAAGTACATGGTGCGCCTCGACTTCAAGGCGACAAACAACATGGCGGAGTATGAAGCCCTAATCTTTGGGCTGAAGACTGCCCTGACCCTCAATGTCCGACAGCTCCTGGCTAAAGGTGATTCTCAACTGATCATCAAGCAAGCCAGAGGAGAGTGCAGCTGCAATGACCCTCAATTAGCTGCATACCTGCTGCACGTCCGGAAGCTGGAAAAGGACTTTGAAGTCTTGGACTTGTGCCATGTACCCCGAGCCGACAACTCAGTCACAGACGACCTGTCAACGAAGGACTCCACAGGGGCCCCAGTGCCCCAAGGAGTCTTTGCAAGGACGTTACCGCGACCAACCGCCCGAGCAGCCGAGCCGGGCGAAGGGGGCGAGCCCAGCACCTGGAAGCTGGCAGTCCCGGTGACCCTGCTACCATGGAGTCCGCCAAGGATCGTATGCGCCATCGAGGTCTCCGAGCTACCGGGCGCCCAAGATCCAGAAGCTCAAGCAAGTCCCGATGCATGGATCTCGGAGGTCCGGGACTACTTGAAGGACAATATCCTTCCCGAAGAACATGCCCTGGCAGAAAGGATTGTTCGCATGGCTAAAAGGTACATGCTAGTGGAAGGGGATCTCTACCGGCGTGGCGCCAACGACATCCTACTGCGATGCATTACCCAGGAGGAGGGCTGCGACCTGCTCGCAGAGATCCATGGAGGCGAGTGCGGGAACCACGCGTCCTCCCGCACGCTAGTCGGTAAAGCCTTTCGGCATGGCTTCTACTGGCCGACAGCACTCAAGGATGCCGCCGAGATGGTAAGGAGATGCAAGGCGTGCCAGTTCCATGCCAAGCAGATCCATACACCAGCTCAGGCGCTGCAGATGATCCCTCCCTCATGGCCATTCGCTGTATGGGGGTTGGACATCCTGGGACCCTTTCCCAGAGTCGTAGGAGGATTCCGGCATCTCTACGTCGCCGTAGATAAGTTCACCAAGTGGCCGGAGGCCGCCCCAGTTGTCACCATCAACAAGCAGTCAGCAGTAAAGTTCATTAAGTCGAACGTCTGCCGGTTCGGGATCTCGAACAGAATCATCACTGATAACGGGACCCAGTTCACAAGTGCAGCGTTCCAAGAATACTGCGAGGACCTGGGGATCCAAGTCTGCTATGCATCTGTTGCTCATCTAGAGAGCAATGGGCAGGTCGAGAGAGCCAATGCAGAGATCCTCAGGGGCCTCAAGACTCGCACGTTCTCGCACCTTGAGAAGCATGGTGCAAATTGGGTGGATGAGCTTTCGTGTGCGCTGTGGGCTAGCCGGACATTAACCAGTCGGGCCACGGGGGAAACGCCTTTCTTATTGGTGTACGGGGCGGAGGCCGTCCTCCCCCCAGAAATTACCATGGGCTCTCCCCGTGCCCGGGGGTACGACGAAGCCGCGTAGGACCAGCTCCGGCGTGAAGACCTGGACCTCGTCGACGAGGGGCGAGTGCGAGCAGCTCTCCGAAATGCACGGTACAGGCAGGCGCTCCGGCGCTACCATCAGAGGACCGTGCGGAGTAGGGAGCTAAAGGTAGACGACCTGGTGTTGCGCCGCATACTCTCCCGGGAAGGGTCTAACAAACTCCCCCAGCTGGGAGGGTCCCTTCCGGGTAACAGAGGTTTGCCGCCCAGGATGCGTCCGCCTAGCTACGGAGGATGGACAGCGGTTGCCCAACCCATGGAACGTCGAACACCTCCATAAGTTCTACCCCTAGACCAGGGTTGGGGCAATGCTATTTCATTGTAAAGGTTACACATTATCTCAAGATAGCACTTAGTATAGGGGATGGGGCCCCGAGTGCACATTCCGCTTAGCCTGGCCCAGAACCCTAAGTAGGTGCACTCGGCTCCACCTAACACCCAGGCCGGGTTATTCCCCTTGTAAAGTCTGCTTCATCTTATGAGAAAATACAATGAAAGAATGTTGTCCTGCCTGGTATAGGGTTTGTCAATTCAAAAATTATCTTTAATTTTTATGATGTTGCTGTAAGCCCGCCATAGCTCGTGATCTATCATGAGCGCTGTCGTTTTTCCCCTGCTTTAACAGTAGTGGGAGCCTTGCTATCTGGACTGCAGGTGGGGTTGCTTGAGGTACCTGCGATGCGCTTGGGGCCTCGGTTGTTCCAATACTCGGGGGCCTGTGTCTCCAGATGGTTCCCCCCCCGGAAACGGCTTACGCCGAGCGGGAGGTCCAGGGCCACAGCCTGCTTAGCCTGGTCCCGTACCCTAAGCCTGTGCGTTCTACCTCTCCAGCGCTACAGCCAAGTGCTGGGGGCCAGAGGGACCACCCTTGGGTATTCTGGACAACGAGCCCTGGGTGCAGAAGCACTAAATTACCCAAGCCCCACGAGTCAGCCCAGGATCGTAAGTCAAGCAACACTAAAAAACAAGCAGGAGTGAAGTGACCAGCGGACAGAATTACTTCTCTTTTTTGATCTATGTACATGTCTTTGAGGAAGGTATTCCAGCAACCATCGTCAGAGTACCCGCGAAGACAGTGGGCACCGCCAGACTGGAGCTCCAGCGGCACCCCCAGGGGGCCCGCTATCGACCTCTCGCTGAAGATGGCGGGCACCGCTGGACTGGAGCTCCGGCGGCACCCCCAGGGGGCCCGCTGTCGACCTCTCACTGAAGAATGGCGGGCACCGCCGGCCTGAAGCTCCGGCGGCACCCCCAGGGGGCCCGCTGTCGACTTCTCAATAAAGATGGTGGCCACCGCAGAACTGAAGCTCCGGCGGCACCCCCAGGAGGGCCGCTGTCGACATACCTGCATACTCAGCTACGGCAATGCTACCTACGAATCCTAGGCTCCTCCTGCACCGGTCCGCCCTAAGCCCTAAGTATATGACAGGTGTGCCCATAACAACTGGCTACGCCTGTTAGGGGGCCATACTTTGGGGGACAACAGGTCCTGGAAGTTAAGAAACAACAAGAAGCCGGAAGACATTGCTGGAAATAAAAGCAAGCTGAGTATAAAAGGGCACCACAAACAGATTTTTTATCGCACAAATAAAGAGTTTGTCATCACAGCCAACCACAAGACAAAAGACAGAAAGACAAAAACTTAAACAGGAGCTCGGGGAGCCCTCAGCCGCTCCGCTGGAACCTTGAGGCGATGAGTGCCACCGCATCCGAAACTTCAGACCTGGCGTCCTCTTCCCTCTCGGCGATGGGCCCCTCGAGGACCAGCTGCAGGGAGACGTCGGGGTACCAGCTCCGGTAGCAGGACAAGATGTGTGTCGCCACCTCCTTCACCAGCATCCGTCCCTCGGCCTCCAGCTGGTTGTCAAGGATGGCCCCCAGCGAGCGCATCCTCGAGCTGGTAGAGTCGAGCGCCGGTAACACTTGACTCACCTCCTGCGCCGGCTCCCCCACGCATGTCGGGCTGAAGCTGAGTGGCACGAGAGCCGAGTCGGCACCGCTGAGGAACTCCCAGACCTTCTGGGCCTCGGCGGAGCGCGCGACCCGTAGCTCCGCCACCTCCTGCTGGGCAACCGCTAGTGCGCGGGGGCCGCCGTCCAGAAACCGCTTCTCCCTGGCCGCCAGAGCCCTCTCGCGCTCGCCGACCCACGCCTCACGGCGGTTGAAGTCACCCTCCTTGAGGGCAATGTTGAACTCGCGGTCCAGAAGGGCCTGGTGCTCAGCGGACTGGGCCTGCTGCGCCTCAGCTACGGCGGCTTCCCGGCGGTCCAGCTCGGCGGCGCGGACTCTCGCCCCTTCCTGCTGGAGGATGAGCCCGCGGCAGGTCGCCTCCACCTCGGCCTGCTTTGCCGCCAGCTCCTGCTCCCGTTAGGCTAGAGCGGCCTCCCGGAGGGACAGCAGGTGCTGAAGGTCCTCGCAGGCCTGGAGGCGCGAGCTGGCCTCAGCATGGATGGCCTCGGTGTCTGCCTTCAGCTTCTGGGTGACGGCGTCCAACTGGGCGATGAGGTCGCGCTCCTGCTCGAGGATCTTCATCTCCTCCCGAACGACCGCCTCCCGCTGGGCCGCTCGGCTCTTTGCCAGCCGAGTCCGGGCCTTCAGGGCCCTCGCCCACTCCCGGAGCCGGTTGTCCTCGTCCTCGAGCCATCCTTTCTCCCGAGCAAGGGCCGCCTGGGCCTGCCGGAAGCCGGAGTAGGCCACGACCATAGCCTCGGACAGGGGGAGGGGCTCCACCGTAGCAGCAGGCCCCTGCCTCCCCACTTCCTCAATATTGTCCTCCATTTGGAGGACCACTGGGGAGGCGAGGACCAGGCCCCCCTCCCGGATGGCAGCACCCGGGGCGGTGGCGCCAGCTGACGCAGCAGTGTCGGAGGGCGCGACAACGTCGGCCGGCACGGAGTGGCCGGTGGACGCGGTGCCGTTGGTAGGCGCGGCGGCAATCATCGGCGCGCGCGGTTGGGCTCCGACAGCCGCTGCGGGGGTCTCAGACACAGGAGCCCGAGGTACCCCAGCGGCAGCAGCCTGGGGCACCGGAGCAGGGCCCGAGGCAGCAGACGATCCCCACGAGCCGGCTGGAGCGGCAGACCCTCCAGCAGAAGTGCCCGCGGGTGGTGGAGTAGCTGTGGAAGCGCTAAAACCAAGCAAGCTTAGACCATAAGAGATTGATAGGGTACGCGCACAGCAAAGAACACCCAAGGTAAAATCTGAGAAGGCTTCCCGGGGGACGCTGAAGTTCCACCGCTTCCTGAAAGGGTTGGGGGGGGGGGTTCGGACCCCCCGAACCCGTAGTGGGGGCCCCTGAGTGTGCTGGGGGCCCCTGTGGTGGTGGTGTCGGCGGCACCCCCGAGGTCTGGCACCCCTCCGAACGCAGAGGGAACGCTGGGGTCCCGTCGGCGTTGAGGAGCCTCCCCCTCTTGCGTGTGGAAGACTCGCGCGGCAAGGTGGCACCATCGGCGCCCCCTGGCGACGAGCGCGGCAGGGCTCCAGAGCCCTGACATAGGGCAGAAGGGGCCAGCGACGGCGACCGGGCGCGCTTCTTGGGGGACGGGTCTAGCACCGGAACCGGCACCTTCCCCTTCCCCTTGTCGTCGGGGGCGACGACGCCACCCCATGGATGGTGCTGGGGGCCGCTCGAGGAGTCGCCGCTTGAAGAACCAGCGTTGCTTAAGGGAGCCTCGCCTCGCTCAGCGTCGTCAGCAATGCTAACCCCCCGGAACGGGTCCCCGATCTGGCGCCACGCCAGCCCGGACTCGTCAAGGGTCGGCATCGTCTTCAGCAGCTGCCTCGGAGTCCGAGCACAAGGGGCGGCAGGCCGACGGAAGAGAAAGTGCCTCGGTGGAGATGTCGTCGGGGCAGACCCTGGCCAGCATGTCGAGCTGCTGCTGCTCACCCAGGTTGGAGCCGGGGCCGGTCTCGAGCCGGGTGCAGTCCGACAGGCCGGTGAACATCGACGCCGGGCGGGCATGGTGCTGAAGCAGGGCTATGCGGCGGGACATGAAGTCCCTCAGCACCATGGCAGACGACAGCCCGTGGTCCACCAGCATCTGGATCCTCTCCAGCACCGGGTTGAACGCCTCCTCCAGCTCTGGGCGCTCCTCCCAGAATGATCGCTCGGAGTAGGGGATCCCGGTGGGGAGGCACATCCGTTCGTGGGCCTTGACCTTGGCGATCATCCAATCTTCGCGCCACATCTCCCACCTTGACGAGTTGAAGGAAGCAATGTACCTCGTGGGGACCTTAGTCCGGCGCTGGAAGTAGTAGGCGCCGAGGTGCTCCTTCGAACTCCTGCTGGTGGCCCTCAGTACAAAAAAGTACTGGAAGAGCTTTACCGACGGCATCACCCCCACGAACATCTTGCAGAGGTGAGCGAAGACCGCTAGCATGGCGATCGAGTTCGGCGCGAGGTGGTGGAGTTGGAGGCCGAAGGTCTCCAAGAGCATGACCAAGAAGGCGGATGCCGGCGGGACGAAGCCGGCCAGCACGTACGACGAGAAGAGAACCATCTCCCCGGCGGTGAGGCTCAGCGGGAGCCTCCCAGGACGGAGCCACGACTCCCGCTCAGGAGTGTGCCAGCTAAGAAGCCGACGCATAGGGGCCAGGTCGGCGGGCCTGGACAGCCTGGACTTGGGCAAGATACTCGCCATGAGGGCTGAGGTTGGAAGCTCTGGATGGGTAGACTGGGAACTAGAGCGCAAGAACTGGGCTTGAGGCAGAAACACGAGCGCAGGGATGCAGAGGCGGGAGAAAGAACCCTCAGGGGGAAAGTTCTCTTTTTATGCACCCCTGCAGGCCAACAGGCGCAAAAATATGGATCGCCACAGCCCCAGTAGAAGAGTAATGAACCCGTATGGGCAATGACATGAGGGCCCGGGTCGCTCGACAAAGAAGGCGAGCCGGGCAGCTAGCTGTGTGGGAGGTAACTCGGTGGTTTCCGAAAGGGCAAAAGTAGCGAAAGTGCAGGAGCCACCTTGGAACCACCGCAGTTAAAGCACGATTGAAGGCAGGAGTCACGTCGTGCGGCGCCTGTTCGACACCTTCGCTTACCGGAAGGATACACGTCGCCTCAACGGCAGGGGCGTGTCGCATGGGAAACTGCCATGAAGCGGAATCGGAAGAGTTGCGCGGGAAGAAAAGGGAGAAGACCCCACCTGCGATATCGACGACTCTCCCGAGGTAGGTTCGGGGGCCACTGTCGGTACCATGCAGACCGGGTACCCCCGTGCACAGGAGAAAACCGCTAAGTACTCCGCCTCTGCCAAAGAAGCCGAATCCGAGGCTGCCACGTAGGGGAGGGAAGGACCCGATCCTACCTCCCCCTCGGTGGAGGCTCCCAAGCTGCCACGTGGCCGGCAGGGCCAAGCCCACGCCTCCCCGCTGAGGAGGGCTCCAGAGCCGCCACGTGGCCATTCGGGACCTCAGGGCCAAGTCCGCGCCCGCGCAGGGAAAGGCACCGGAGCTACCACGTGGCCTGCAGGGCTGAGCCTCCACCCCTCCATAGGGGTGGGTTCCGAATGCGCCACATGGCCTGTTCCGTCAAGTGCTTTACTTCCTGCAAAGGCAGGCTCCGGCGTAACCACGTGGCGGACGCCCAACTCAGTGTGGTATGTAACACCCCAGCCACTACGGGCCTGGCGGTCGTTACTCCTGGCAGCTCTCTAGGATCACAGACTAGCCCCACGGACCAACACTAGTCTTTTCTGCGCATTTTGTCCTCACTCGTGCGCACCCGGGAAGACTTCCCGGTCCGTCACCCATCCGCAAATTGCTCCGGGTCAAGCACGCTTAACCTCGGAGTTCTTTACACATGGGCTTTCGGAAAAGAAGGTATACCTTGGTGGTATGAGTTATTCTATCAATCCTATTAAGCCTCGAGCCAGGATGTCACAATCCACCCCCCTTAGAAGACCGACGTCCTCGTCGGTCAACTGCTAAGCCAGAAACGTCCCCTCTTGGCCACGTCCATACGTTCAGTACTGGCATACATACAATACCGTGTCCCTCCTAGAGGACCCACGCGTCATGCGTATATACCCACGTCCCTGATCCGTATGCACCCGTGAAACCGCGAGGGTCGGCTCTGATACCATTCTGTAACACCCCAGCCACTACGGGCCTGGCGGTCATTACTCCTGGCAGCTCTCTAGGATCACAGACTAGCCCCACAGACCAACACTAGTCTTTTCTGTGCATTTTGTCCTCACTCGTGCGCACCCGGGAAGACTTCCCGGTCGGTCACCCATCCGCAAATTGCTCCGGGTCAAGCACGCTTAAACTCGGAGTTCTTTACACATGGGCTTCCGAAAAAGAAGGTATACCTTGGTGGTATGAGTTATTCTATCAATCCTATTAAGCCTCGAGCCAGGATGTCATCTTCTAGTTGAATCTTCTAGTTGTGTCCGTCTTCCCTTGAAGTAGAGGTTGAACGAGAAAAGAGAGATAGATGGCATCCCAACCTATATGCATGCATCAAGGTATATGATCCTATTTTAAATTAAATGTTTTGTTTGCGAACTTGCATGCTTGTGTCAAATTGATGGGAATCCTATGGTAGGAAGTTTACTAGTTTTGTTTGACCACCCTTGTCACCTGGGATATAAGGTAGAGAGTCGGGAAGGGTTTTTTACCTTTTTGCTACGCTTAATTAATTGGGATGGCAAACAACACTACACATTTAATTATGCATCAATGATATTCTGGTTAATGTGAACTGGTCAATACGATGGGTGATCTAAGCAAGCCTGGTATGTGGATGGGTTGGATGTTATGGTGGTTTGCTTGCCTTAGATCTAAGGACCGGTGCATGCGAGAATATGTCAGGTCAATAGTGCCACCACAAGGCCAAGTATGGGTGCGGCGTAGCTGAATAATTAGGAGCGCTGCTAGTATTGTATGGACCATTGGATGGCGCGGGGAATGGGAGTCGAGGAGGACGGCCCTGGGATCCGCATGGCACACGAGGGGGCCCGTGGGTGGGAGAATAGAGATTCAAGCCTGCCGGTGAAACCTTAGTGGGCCCGTACATACTAGTAGTCCCTTTTGAAAGGCTATTTTGTGATCTCTTGTCCACACACCCACGGAAGTGTGAGATGGCACAATGGAGGTTCCTTAGTCATCAAAGGGTGACAAAATCACAAACATATGGGTAAAGTGGTACAACCTCTGCAGAGTGTTAAAAACTATCATGATAGCCGTGCTCCCGGTTATGAGCGCCTGGATGACCTACATGATTAGAGTTGAAATTGGGATTTGGGATGGTTATGGTTGGTTAATGGTTATGATTGGTTTATGGTTATGGTTTGGTAATGGTTATGGTTTATGGATATGGTCATGGATATGAAATTGAGTTATGGTAATTGGACATGGATAATGGTGATGTTGGCAATAATCGGATATGGTTTATATTTTGTTAATATGATGGTTATGATGGGATTTGTTTCACATAGACATAGTATAATGCTTTTCAAATGTTTTACTGTACTTTTCAGCACTTAGCCATTATTACTTTCGTCGTTTGAATAAGCCACATGTCATACTTTCCACACTTGCTAAGTACGACATGTACTCACTCTTGCAATCCCCCCCCCCCCCCAACAGCTACTGGAGACAATTGGGAGTACCCTGAGGATCACGTGGAGTACTAGGTTGCGTACCGCCGTCAATTGCCTGTGGATTGGAGTCGTGCTGTTTAGTTTATTTTCCGCTGCAATTATTTAGAGTTTTATTATTCATGAACTATCGGATTATTGTAATAAAGTACTTATTTATTAGTTAAGACGTGGTTAAATTTTGTATATCGTTTGTGATGCAACCGTATATGTGTGATGAACTTCCTGGGCACACATATGCGTTACGCTTGGTTCATATTCGGAACCGGGTGTCACATGGTAGGAAGCCGCAGTAAAGGAATGCGTGCGCTACTTAGACAGGCATTAAGTACACGCGCCTTCCCCAGGCAGGCTGAGCCGCGCTTACTAAAGTCAAGGCACCAGTGTCCTGTCTTGTCCGAGTAGCCGGTACAGACCCACGCCGCAAGACAGACGAATGGGCCGCGAGGACAAGACGGACGAGACGTGCCCCGCCATCATCACCAACTATGTGTAGCCCTGGCGCACGACGCGGCGGGACGGTGCATTGACTCCCCTGACAAAGGGAAGTAGATAGCAATTATTCCTAGATCTTGTATAGGATTTGGCTCTCCCCAGGACCACCTATCGGGTACTGGGACCCAGCTTGTGACTACAGAGTCCTTGAACTATAAAGGGGCTCTGCAGACGACCTTCATAGGGGACGAACAAAAGGTTAAAGCAAGGCAATACACAACACTCCCGTGGATGTAGGGTATTACGCTCCGGCGGCCCGAACCACGTAAATCCCCGGTGTCCATCATTCTGCTGTGTTTGATCTCCTGGGACTAGCCCTCGTGAATCCAAAGAACCTCCGCGGGCTGCTCTCTAAGCAGGTCCGGGGGAAGTGTCGTTTACGACCTTCGACACACACGATCGGAGGACCCTTAATACCGGTAACGCCACCATCAAGGGGCGTTATCACGTTGTTAAGGGGAATTAAATACATTAATTGTGTATTAAACATCAGTAACCGTCAGGGCCACATGTCGGGCCAGGTTAACGGTGTGACGGCCAGTCCTTGTACTATAAAAGGACTGGACGAACGATACACGAGAGGGACCTCTACAGGCACACACACACCCACACGCGCTCAAGACACTCTAGTGCTCAGACGCTCAATACAACAGCTAAACCCCCGTGGAGTAGGGTATTACGCTCAGGCGGTCCGAACCACGTAAATCCTCGTGTCAACTTGCCATCTTGTTCTGAATCTCTACGCACCCCAACCGAACTACAAACTCCGTGGGATACCAACGGTAGTACCGGGAGAATTGCCGGAATCACTCTCTGACAGTTGGCGCGCCAGGTAGGGGGAGGGCTCGAGATTCAAACATGGTGAACTCTGCTGCTAGATCATCCAACGGTAACCATGCTGTGCAACCTGCTGGAGGCAATCCCTCCAACATGCAGTAGCCACCAGGTGCCATGGTTCTAGCAGGAGTCATGCCACTGCCGCAACCATCTGCTCCGGCAAATCAAGCTGGACGTCGAGATGGGGCATTTGCGTCGGTCACTGCATCGGCGAACAACAACCCTGAACACGCGATTAATGCTGCACGTGCTCTTCTTCAACGTCCACCGCCTCCAGGAGCACCCCAGGGTGCAATGGAGCAGTGGAGAGCTGATGTGGAACATCTGGTTGCAGCAGTAGCCAATGGCATCAGCAATCAAGGTCCTCTCCCCTCGGGGCGGGCCCCATCTCAACATTGGACCTTGTCAGGTAGGCTTGGTCTGCATGCTTCGCAACACAGGAGGCGTGCAGTGTCTCAAAAGGCAATGTCGCTGCCTTCCGGGGCGCGACGTACCCACACAGTAACCAGGCTTTCAACTCATGACCTCCGGGCGGAGCTCGATCGTCGTTACCGTCAACAGGATGTCCGCGTCCACATCGAGCGTGCTCGTGAGAGGCTCAGGACAGTCCTGCTCCCGAGGGAGTAGGAGGAGGCTGTTCTGCCTTGGCCATGCACCTACGCATGGTCAGATGGCCGCAGAAGTTCCGGCCTCACCTACTGGAGAAATTTGACAGGACTGTCAATCCCGCTGAATTTCTCCAAATTTATTCCACCGCTATCCTTGCGGCTGGGGAAATGAGGCTGTGATGGCCAATTATTTCCCTGTGGCTTTGACTGGGACCGCCAGGTCTTGGTTCATGAGCCTTCCGCTTGACTCTATAAACAGTTGGGTGGAGTTGTGCCAATAGTTCACCGCCAACTTCAGGAGCTCATACACCCGACCAGGCACATAACTGGACCTTTTTACTGTCAAGCAAAAAGGGGGAGAGTCCCTGTGATCCTTCATCCAGAGGTTCTCCCAGATACGAAATACCATTACTTCTATCTCAAATGCCTCTATTATTGTGGCATTTAGATAGGGTGTTCGAGACAAGAAGATGCTGGAGAAGCTGGCGACCAAGGAAGTCACAAGCGTCATGGAACTCTTCAGCTTGGCAGACAAGTGTGCCAAGGCTGCGGAGCACCGTGAAATGCACTCCCAACCACGTCCGGAGGACAACAAAAAGTCCTCCAAGGGGGAAGCTGCTACCTCCGGGAGTGGCAAGAAGAAGAAAAAGACCAACGACAAGAAGAAGCCGTCGGCCGGCACACCCACTGCCGCGACTGCCGCAGCTCTGGGTGGCCGGGGGCCACACACCGAGAAACGACCTCAACCGTCGTATGAAGACGGAGGCAGCTCCAAGATGTGGTGTCCCATACACAAGACGAACAGCCACAACCTGGAAGGCTGCCGAGAGGTCCAGAACCTCGCCGAGCGCTACAACAAGTGCCGGGAAGAAGCTCCTTTCCGTCAAAGGGAAGGAAAGCAAAAAGTCGACGAAGCTCCATCTGAAGAAGAGTTAGGCTTTCAGGACCCTAAAAAGGTCTTGAAGGCTGTTTACACCTCCGTTGACGACGACTCTGATGTCTCCGACAACGAGTGCCGGAAGACCATGAACACCATCTTTGGTGGTTCGTGGGACATCACCTCCCGCCGTGTCCTTAAGACAATGTGGCGGGACATGGCCTCAGTAGCTCCCACTGCCAGGGCGGAACCACACCGGAAGTGGATGGACACTGCCATCACTTTCGATGCTTCGGACTGCCCTCGAAACATGATCGGAGCTAGTCAACTTCCACTGATGGTATCTCCAACCATCAATAACATCCAGCTCCACCATGTAATGGTGGACGGAGGTTCGGGGCTGAACCTCATAAGCTTCGAGGCCTTCGTCAAGCTTCAGCTCTGACCTTCGGATCTTCGCCCCTCCCGACCTTTCTCTGGAGTAGCTCCGGGGGCCATAACTCTACTCGGTGCCATTACTCTCCCGGTGACCTTCAGGTCTCGGGAGAATTACAGGACCGAGAAGTTGGTCTTCGACGTGGCGCAGATCGACTTACCATTCAACGCCATCTTGGGCAGGCCAGCTTTGTACAAATTCATGGCTACTGCTCATTATGGCTACCTGGTGTTGAAGATGCCAACACCTTCAGGCGTTCTCCGGATCCGCGAAGACCGCACCACCGGAGTTACTACTCTGGAAGAATTCCACGCGCTTGCTACAGTGCAGGAGGAAGAACCCGGAAAGGATCAAGCTCCGAAGCCTCCAAGCATTCGTCGTCGAGGCTCAACTTCCACACCTCGTGTGCAACCAAGCGGCGACACCAACATTCCCGTCAAAGTCGTCCAAATCGGTTCTGACGCTGCTCAGACCACCCGTATATCGGGAGGTATGAAAGACAAATAGGAACTCACGCTCATCACTTTCCTCCGGGCCAATGTCGACGTGTTTGCCTGGCAGCCGTCACAAATGCCTGGAATCCCTAGGGAAGTGATTGAGCATAATCTGAAAATCTATCCCGATGCTCGACCTGTACACCAGAAGCCTCGGAAGTAATCAGTAGAGCGACAAAACTTCATACGACAAGAAGTGAAGAAGTTGCTCAAAGCTGGATTCATCCGGGAAGTCTTCCACCCAAAATGGCTGGCAAACCCAGTCGTGGTACCCAAGACCGACGGGAAGCTTCGGATGTGTATCGTCTACACTACAGTAAATAAGGCATGTCCAAAGGACCCATTCCCACTACCTAGAATAGATCAGATAGTGGATTCCAGCTCTGGGTGTGAATTACTGTGTTTCTTAGACGCATATTCTGGTTATCATCAAATCAGAATGTCTAGGGAAGATGAAGAGCATACTTCCTTCATCACAGTAGATGGATTATATTGTTACACTGCCATGCCATTCGGTCTCAAAAATGCTGCTTCAACGTTTGTACGATCTATGTACAAAACTTTTGGAGAGCTTATCAGAGATGTAGTGGAAGTGTACGTCGATGACATCGTCGTCAAGATCAAGAACAAGGAGTCATTTCTTGACACCTTGCAAGCTGTCTTCGACAAGTTGTGAATCACACGCACAAAGCTAAACCCAGACAAGTGTGTCTTTGGGGTTAGCTCCGGGAAGCTTCTTGGATTCTTGGTGAATCACCGAGGAATAGAGGAGAATTCGGCGAAGATTAAAGCTATTGAAGACATGCGACCACCAGCTCGCATCAATGATGTCCAGAAGCTGACTGGATGTCTAGCTGCCCTCAGCCGGTTCATTTCAAGACTGGCGGAACGGGCGCTACCCTTATTCAAGTTATTGAGGAAGTCCGGATCATTCCAATGGTCTGAAGAAGCAGAAAAGGCATTCCAGGAGCTGAAGCAGCTCCTCACCACTCTACCAACTTTGGTAGCTCCGAATCCTGGTGAGCCACTTCTGCCTTACATTTTAGCAACTGACAAAGTTGTTAGCATGGTCCTGGTTGCGGAAAGACCATAACCATCCCTAGTTCAGGAATCCAGACCCTTCCGGGAGGGTCCGGAACTACCTAAAGGCGGGTCTGGGTCCCAGCCCCTAGACCTGGATCCTCGAGGCAAGACACCGGAGGATAAACCTCCTTCAAATGAAGGAGTTACTGTTCCTGAACAAGAAGATCCGTACCCCTCTGAGAAGGTCCGGGTCACTTCAGAAGAAGCTCCGATTTCCTCCAGTAGGAACCAGGAGGTCCCCGAAGAAGGTTCGGACCCCTCCGGGAGGGTTCGGGTTGACGAGGAGGAAGCTCCGGGCCCCTTCGGGAGGGTCCGGACAGTCTATCGCCCAGTGTACTTCATCAGCGAAGTACTCCATGACACCAAGACTCGGTACTTAGAGGTGCATAAGCTGCTTTACGTAGTGCTTATTGCATCTAGGAAGCTTCATCACTACTTCCAAGTTCACAAGATTTCGGTGGTAAGTTCTTATCCACTGCGTGCAATCTTGCATAACCCCAACTCTACTGGGAACATTGCAAAGTGGGCAACGGAATTGGCCGAGTTCGATCTTGAATTTGTCCCAAGACAAGCGATCAAGAGTCAAGCATTGGCGGACTTCATGGCGGAATGGACACCCTCTCCATCAAATCTTGGGGGCCCCAGTGAGAAGAAGTTGGAACCCAAGGTTCCGGTCTTCACTGAGCCTTACTAGACTCTCTACTTCGACGGCTCTGTGCAGAAGCAGGGGGCTGGAACTGGAATCCTTCTCCTCACTCTGACCCGGGAGAAGGTCAAATAAATGGTTCACCTTGACTTCAAGGCAACCAACAACATGGCGGAATATGAAGCATTAATCTACGGGCTCAAGGTGGCACTGTCATATGGTGTCAAGTAGTTGTTGGTATAGGGTGATTCACAACTTGTTGTAAAACAAGTCAAAGGTGAATGCTGCTGCAATAACCCTCAACTAGCTGCATATCTACTTGAAGTCCAGAAGCTTCAGAAGGACTTCAAAGTCCTTAATCTCTGCCATGTCCAGCGTCTCAACAACGCTGAAGCTGAAGAAATCTTGACGAAATCTTCAATCGGAGCTCTGGCTCCCGATGGAACCTTCGTCCGGAAATTGTCAAGACCAACAGCTCAGCCTGCCGAACTGAGCGAAGGGGGCGAGACTAGCACCTCGAATCTGGCGGTCCCGATGACCCTGTTACCATGGCGTTCATCAAGGGTCATATGTGCTGCAGGAAGCTCCGAGCAACCTAGCACGCAAGACTCAAATGCTCAAGTTAGCTCCGATGCTTGGATCTCGGAGATTCGGAGCTACTTGAAAGACAACTTCCTTCTAGAAGACAATGTATCCGCTGATCGGATAGTCAGATTGGCTAAAAGATACACACTGGTAGAAGGGGATCTCTACCGGTGTGGTTCCAATGGCGCCCTAATGCGGTGCATTACAAGAGAAGAAGGTCGTGAGATCCTCACGGAAATCTATGGAGGCGAGTGTGGGAACCACGCGTCTTCCCGCACGCTGGTCGGTAAAGCCTTTCGGCATGGTTTGTACTGGCCTACAACACTCCAGGATGCAACCGAGCTAGTGAAGAAATGCGAAGCATGCTAGTTTCATGCGAAGAAAATTCACACACTAGCTCAACCCCTACAAATGATACCTCCTACATGGACATTCGATGTGTGGGGGGTGGATATCTTGGGACCTTTCCCAAGAGCCGTCAGAGGTTACAAGTTCCTGTATGTCGCCATTGACAAGTTCACCAAGTGGTCGGAAGCAACTCCAGTTGTGACAATAAACAAGCAATCAGCTATCAATTTCTTGCAGTCCATAGTATGCAGATTTGGAGTCTCAAACAAGATCATAACTGACAATGGGACCCAATTCACAAGCTCTGCATTCGAAGGATATTGTGAAGACCTCAGCATTCAAGTCAGCTACGCTTCCATAGCTCACCCGGCAAGCAATGGCCAAGCTAAGAGAGCAAATGCAGAAATCCTAAAAGGACACAAGACGCGCACATATGAGAGCCTGAAAAAACATGGAGCCAACTGGATTGAAGAGCTTCCACCCACCTTGTGGGCAAACAGGACAACTCCAAACCGGTCAACTGGAGAGACACCCTTCTTCTTGGTGTACGGAGCTGGAGCAGTCCTTCCCCCGGAAATCACCTTGGGGTCGCTCTGGGTCCAGACCTTCGACGATGCCATGCAGGACCATCTCTGGCGTGAAGACCTTGACCTCGTCGAAGAGGGAAGGTGCCGAGCAGCTATTCGTAATGCACGATACCGCCAAGCGCTCCAGCGCTATCACCAAAGGCATGTGCATAGCTGACAGCTCGAGGAAGGCGATCTGGTGTTACGGAGAATACAAACTCGAGAAGGGTTAAACAAACTCTCCCCCAGCTGGGAAGGACCCTTCCGAGTGATCAAAGTATCCCGTCCCGGATGCATTCGCTTGGCAACCGAGGATGGGACACCGCACCCTAATCCTTGGAACATTGAGCACCTCCATAAGTTCTACGCTTAATATCATGAAGGTGGGTCTGTAATTACATGTGATGTATGTTATAGCGTCATTGTACAGAGTCGGGTAGCCCTTCCGGGGGGACAGCCGGACCTTTCTCGGAAGGTCCGCAAAGTTCAAGCAACACTTGACACAATATCTGAACTAAAAGTGTAGCTAGCTTGGGTCAAACGAGAAATGCAACACACTTAGCCTGGTTCCGTACCCTAAGAGTGTACTTGTTTCCCCTGTACCTCGGACCTATAATGAAAGACATCATTATGTGATAACAGACTCCACGTGCATTTATTTTGTACAGGCTCATTCATTTTTATTTTTCTCTTTCTTGTCTATAACAAAGTTGTGCAATTCTCAAGAAACTTCAGCTCGAGCTATTCGTGTATAATTCAAGTTGCATTGTTAATTCTTTCGGGTCTTAAAATTGTTGAATGGCCTACTCGCCTGAATGCCGCCAAGCCAATCTAGGTCCGGAGTGTGCTATCGACTTAGCCTGGACCTGCACCCTAAGTACGCCACTCTACCTACACCCCGGCAGGCCGAAGTAAGGCGAGTCCATGAATGATTGGACCTGAAGAAAACAAACAAATGCACTTGATTGTATACATAATTGTTGTCGATATAAAATTTCTTTGGGGAATAGTAAGCCACAATTGAGTTATAGATAGGAAATGGATTTTACTGTTTTTCTTGACTTCAGTGTGCAGGAAAAATAAAAATCTCATGATGATGGTGGATGATGCCGGAGCTATCAGAGCTTCGACATTCCCTAAGGTGGCCGGAGCTATCAAGTTCCGGCAAATCCAGGGGGTCAGCCGTCAACGTGAAGAAAAGATGGTGGAGGAATACTTCCTACCGTCGAACCTCTACGTGTTGACAGTAGTCGATGCCGAAGCTACCAAGCTCCGACAACCCCAGAGGACTTGCTATCAACGCTTCACATGTTGACGATGGCTGCTGCCGGAGCTACTAAGCTCCGGCGGTGGTTGCTACCAGAGCTACTAAGCACCGACAACCCCAGGGGGCCTCTGTCGTCGATGCAACAAGGCTTCAAACCTATACTCTACAAGTTCGAAGCAATCAAGTCTTCAACAAAATGCTACATCCTTTTGGTATATGTTCACAATCAAATTGTGTACATCTACCAGGGGGCCAAGTAAGACAAAGGTGTTGAAGACAAAAAATGAAATTCATAAAATCCTTGGATTTCATTCATCTGGAGACAAGAGATTACAAAGTTGAGGAAAAGAATAGAAGATAAAAGCTGGAGATACAAAGAGAAAATCTTAAGTCCTATGGAAGAGTGAGGCGACCTTCTGGGCAACCTTCGACACATTGGCCTTGGAGGTATCTCACTCTCCATGGATGGGGCCTTCAAGCATCGTGTCTAGTGGGAAATGAGGATCCCAGCTTGTATAGCACGTCAACATGTACTCTGCGACGTTCTTCGCCAGGGATTGTCCTTCGGTTTCCAACTGGTCCATGATGACATCACCCATCTTGTTGAGCTCGTTGCCCACCGAGCTCAATGCCTGCAACGCCTGGTACAACTCCGGCTCTGGATCATCCGGACGCACGGGACTAAAACCCAGCGGCGTCAGCGCGTCATTGGCCTTGCCCAAGAAGTCCCATACTTGTTGGGACTCTGCAGCCCTTGAGCCTCGCACCTCTTCCAGGGACCTTTTGGTCACCGCAAGCTCCGAACCCTTCCGGGCAAGGCGCTCGACCTCTTTGGCGTGCTACTGAATATTTTTAACAACTTGCCTTTCGAGTTTAGCAAGTTCCTCTTCCCAGACGTGGATCTTGTTCTGGCGGTCGACTAGGTCTTTCTCCCGGCCCCACACTTTCTTCTCCCTGGCAACAACTTCATTCTCCCTCTTGGTGAGGTCATGTCCCCGCTGCCAGGCTTTCTTCTCCTCGCTCTCGCAGCGCTCCTCCAGCTTCTTAGTGCGCTCCGCGTGGCTCTTGTCACCCAGAGTTAGCCTCTGAGTAAGCTCCTCTTCCCTCTTAACGAGGTCATCCCACAGCTCCAGGAGTTTTTGCTCTTCATCTTCGAGCTTTTTCTCCCGCTCCTCAAGAGCCTCTCGGCGCTTGACGAGGCTGTCGTGGATGGCGCTGAGCTTCTCCTGGCGATCATTCGCTGCTTCATTAGCAGCCACGACCTATTCGTGGTTGTCTCGGAACTGGTTGTCGAGGGACCGCACCATGCTTTCCCTCTCGTCCAGCAGCTGGCCCCAGTACTCCAACTGGGCCTTCTCCCTTTTCACCCACTCCTTGTCGTCGGCCAGCCTTGTATGCGCCAGCTTGGTCTCGAACTGGAGTCGGTTGTGCCACCTCCTAAGGGTTTGGCGTTCCTCCTCGAGGGCCTTGATGTCGTGGTAAAAGGCCATCTGGACCTAATGATGGCTGGAGCAGGCGTTGTCGATGGACAGCGACAGGGGGATCGGCTCCGCACCTGCCGGGGTCCTTTCCGCTAGCTCCAGCGGGTTCTCCATAACAAAAATCGGGTCCCACTCTACAAGAGCGGTCCCCTGATCTTCCACGGCACTAGGACCGCCCTCCGGGATAGCCTTGGTCGCAGCTGAGGAAGGTCCTGCAACTGAAGTTCCTACCTCCGGAGTCGGCTCCGAAGGTCCCGCCGCCAGGTCATCAGCAACTGATCCCTCTGGCAAAGGACCGGTCACCTCGTCTGGGCACCCTGGCTCAGGCACTGGTACCTCCGGAACCACCACCTCCAGAGCAGGCAATGAAGATTCGACCAGAGCTGAGGCCACTTCTAGCTCTGATGCTAGCACCCCCTCCACCGCCGGTACAGGCGCCGACACTTAGAACTCCACCGGCTCAGGCATAGGCACTTTCGCGACAACCGGCTCGGGCGCCAGAACTTCATCAACACCCGGCTCTGCCGTCGGGGCTTCAGTAGCATCCGACTCTAGGGCTGGAACTGCAGCTACCTCTGGCTCTGAGGCCGAAGCGTTTGTCATCACAACATCCAAAACCAGAGCTTCAACCTATGGTCCTGGTGCCGCTGGTACATCTTCATTCCTGTGGTATGGCGCTACCACGGGTGCATCGGGAGATGAGTCAAGGTCAAGAACCACGACAGCCAACACCGGGGCAGCCATGACCTCAACCACCACTTGGGGCAGCGCTGGAATTGGAGCCGGAGCCTCCGCCTGCACAGCATCATTCGCTGTTGCAGGAATCGGAGCTTCACCCCTTTCTTGGGTACCGTGTGGATGAAGGATGAAGAAACTCAAAATATGATCACAACAAAAAACAATCACTTGAGGTAAAAATTCAAATTTACCTCGGAAGGCTTCCGCTCCAGCTAGCGCGGAACCTCTTCACTGGACGCTCAGGACCGGACCCTGTCGCCACTGGCGTGGTAGCTCCAGAAGGCTCCCCGGAGCTTGCTCCTGCCGTCAGTGACGTCTTGGTCGAGGCCCCCCTCGACCGGGAAGGACCCTCGGACCTAGAGCCCTCAGCTGGCCCTGGTATCGGAGCCACATGGCTGGAGCTGGCATCCCGGGGAGATGCCGATGCTGGAGTAGTGGTCGCCGTCGAAGACGTCCCCCGCCGGGGAGAAGGAGCTATTGTGGAAGGAGCAGGTCTAACAGACCTCCTGTCAGAGTGCTTCAACTACCTCTTGCGGTTCGAGGGCTCGACCAACTCCTTGCCCTTGCCTATGACTTCAACTCTTGGTTTTGGGGCAGGAGCAGGCCCACCCTCGGAGGCTCCGGGAATCACCAGCTTGGTGGTCGGACACCTCTCAACTTCACCGAGGTCGTCAAGCACCGACATCTTCCGCCAGAGCTCTCTGATGAACTCCACCTCCATGTTCAGAGGGAGGAAAGCCGCCGGCGGAGCCAAATCGTCACCCTCGATGTCGATGCTATGCTGGAACTTCTTGAGATGAAGCTCCAAAGCCACGCCTTCCAGATTGGGCTTCAAACTGGTCTCAATCCGGTCATCGTCCATGACGCTGTTGAGGGCCCAGGCGAGCTTCTCCCTCTTCTTCAGCGGAGCCCACCTGTTGACCAAGAAGTTGCAAAAGACCGCCTGGGGGGTCACTCCTCCTTCCACACATTGGCGGATTCTAGTCAAAGCAGGATCGAAGGCCTCTGACAGCATCGAAACTTCACTCCAGGCTTTGGTGTCAATGTTGGGTAGGCCTTCGAGCAACTCCAGCTTCTCGTGCTCCTCTGCTGTGACGAAAATCCAAGCCTTCTTCCAATCGTCCCACTTACCGGAAGGAAACGACCTCAAGTACTTGTACGGGCACTTCTTGCGCTTCACAAAATAGTAGAAGCCTAGGTACTCGTCACTCTTGCCGGTGGTGTGGATGGTGAAGAAGGTGCGGAAGAGCTCGACGCAGGGGGGAATATCCACCCACATCTCGCAGAAGTGGACGAAGGTTGACACCAGAAGAATGGAGTGGGGGCCAAGGTGGTACAGCTGCAGACCATAAAAGTCTAACAACATCAAGAGAAAAGTGGAGAAAGGTGGGATTAGCCCCACCATGGCGTACGTAGAAAAGTACACCATGTCGCCGAGGCGCTTCTTCTTGAACGGGAGCTTGCCGGCGCGGACCAGGTGGTTGAAGGAGTCACTGGACCATCCCATGCAGGTCCGGACCTTCTTCAAATCATCGTCGGTCGTGAGACGGCTCTTGCGGAGACCCAACTCCATCGCATCATGGTGGGGCGAGAAAGGAAAAGCAAGCGAAAGTTTGAGGATTTGAGCGCAAGTTCAAATGAAGGCGTAAGGAATCCCCAAACAGTGCACACTTTCCTTCTTAAGTAAGCCCCCATAACGCTTGGATGGAAACCACAGAGGGGCCAACGATACAGTTCAAAAACTTCACCCTGCCAATGACAAGGGGGCCTGGGGCCACCCCGACGGTCAAGTCGAGGTCCTTACCCCAGGTGAACAGTTGTCATCATGAGAGGCGGGAAACCCAAAGGCGGTGCCCTGACAGGGCGCGCGGAACCGATACGGTTTTCGTATTGGTAACCGGTGACCTTCAATTGCGTGAGATCTGCACACGCAGATCTCACCTGCCGCATCCTAGATATGCCACGCGACGATGGTTTAACTGCGAACCACCACCCCAACGGCACATCCAAAAACCCTTGAAGACAAGGCGCAGCAATCGAAAGATGGACCCACCTCCGGCAGAACGACTTAATCCAAAAGGTCTCTCCTAGAGGTGGGCCCAGGGGGCCACTATCGGTATCCTGCGTACCGGATACCCCTTGGGACTGCGAAGAGTGCAAAGGAACTTCACCTGTCAGAGTTTAAGACCTCTGAAGGCCCCACGTGTCATACGGAACTCGACCTGCCTCCCTTCTATGGTTAGTCCTAGTACCGCCACGTGTATCATTAAACCGGAGCTACATTCCTTACATGGGAAAGCTCTGGGCTAGATACCTGTGCGGCACCCCCGGACCTAACTCCCGGTAGAGGGAAGCTCTTGTACCAACACGTGTACAACAACACCGGACCTACTCGTCCAAAACGATAAGCTCCGGAGCTGCCACGCGTCCAACCACCGAACCTTCAACTTCAACAGGCTTATTGGAAGACCTACAACGGCTTGGACCTTCAAGGAACAATTAAAGCTTCAAGACCCGATTATGTGTCATTAATGCTATTCTAGTGACACACAATTGGAGGACCCTTAATACCAGTAACTCCACCATCAAGGGGCGTTATCATGTTGTTAAGGGGAATTAAATACATTAATTGTGTATTAAGCATCAGTAACCCCCAGGGCCACATGTCGGGCAAGGCTAACGGTGTAACGTCCAGTCCTTGTACTATAAAAGGACTGGCCGAATGATACACGAGAGGGACCTCTACAGGCACACACACGCCCACAGTGCTCAAGACACTCTAGTCTCTGACGCTCTAGTGCTCAGACGCTCAATACAGCAGCTACACTCCCGTGGAGTAGGGTATTACGCTCAGGCGGCCCGAACCACGTAAATCCACATGTCAACTTTCCATCTTGTTCTTAATCTCTGCACGCCCCAACCGAACTACAAACTCCGCAGGCTGCCAACGGTAGTACCAAGAGAATTGCTGGAATCACTATCCGACAACTGTCTACAACACAGTCGAAGATGACTCTGACGTCTCTGACAACGAGCATCACAAGACCTTCAATACCATATATGGGGGATCTTGGGATATCACCTCTCATCGCGTCCTCAAGACTATGCGGCGGGAAATAGCTTCTGTAGCTCCTACCGCCAAGACAGAACCACATCGGAAGTGGATGGACACTCCCATCACTTTCAATGAAACAGTTTGCCCCAGGAACATGGTCGGAGGTGGCCAACTACCATTGATGGTGTCTCTAACCATCAATAACATCCAGCTCTACCACGTATTGGTAGATGGAGGCGCAACGCTCAACCTCTTGAGCTTTGAAGCATTCATGGAGATCCAACTCTGACTCTCGGACCTTCTCCCCTCACGTCCATTCTTTGGGGTAGGTCCAGGAGCCATCAGTCCTCTCAGATCCATTACACTCCCAGTAACCTTCGGGACTCAGGAAAAGTACAGGACCGAGAAGTTGGTCTTCGACGTTGCTCACATTAGCTTGCCCTTCAACGCCATCCTAGGCAGGCCTGTCCTGTATAGGTTCATGGCCGCAGCTTGCTACGACTACCTGGTGTTGAAGATGCTGACACCTTCGGGCATTCTCCAGATCCGCAGAGATCGCATTGTAGGAGTCACTGCATTGGAATAACTTCATGCGCTTGCTACGGCGCAGGAGGGAACATCCGGCAAAGAGCTAGCTGCTCAACCTTCGAGCACTCGTCATCGAGGCTCTACATCTGCACCACACGTGTAGCCAAGCAGCGACACCGACGTTCCTGTCAAAGTCGTCCAAATCGGGTCCGATGCTGCCCAGACCACCCGTACATCAGGAGGTCTGGACAACAAATAGGAACTCACGCTCATCACTTTCCTCCGGGCGAATTTTGACGTATTTGCCTGGCAACCGTCACAAATGCCTGGGAACCCTAAGGAGGTGATTGATCACAACCTGAAGATTTATCCCAACGCACGGCCAGTGCACCAGAAGCCCCAGAAGCAATCAGTCGAGCAACAAAACTTCAACCGTCAAGAAATCAAAAAGCTGCTCAAAGCTGATTTCATTCGGGAGGTTCATCATCCAAGATGGCTGGCAAACCTAGTCGTTGTACCCAAGGCTGGCGGGAGGCTTCAGATGTGTATCGACTACACCACCTAAGGCATGTCCAAAAGATCCATTTCCTCTACCTAGAATAGATCAAATAGTGGACTCCACCTCTGGGTGTGAGCTATTGTGTTTCCTAGATGCATATTCAGGATACCATCAAATCCAAATGTCTAGGGAATATGAAGAGCATACTGCCTTCATAATAGTAGATGGATTGTATTGTTATACTGCCATGCCTTTTGGTCTCAAAAACGCTGCTTCAACTTTTGTACGAGCTATGCACAAAACATTTGGAGAGCTAATCAGGGACTTGGTGGAGATGTACGTTGACGACATCATCGTGAAGGTCAAGAACAAGGAGTCACTCCTTGATAACCTACAAGCCGTCTTCGACAAGCTGCGCGTGACGCGCACCAAGCTGAACCCAGAGAAATGTGTCTTCGGGGTTAGCTCCAAGAAGCTTCTCAGATTCTTGGTGACTCACTGAGGAATTGAGGCAAATCCAGTGAAGATCAAGGCTATAGAAGATATGCGACCCCCAGCTCGCATCAAGGATGTCCAGAAACTAATTGGATGTCTAGCTGCGCTCATCCGGTTCATCTCGAGACTGGCGGAGCGGGCACTTACCTTCTTCAAGCTATTGAGGAAGACCGGACCTTTCCATTGGTTTGAAGAAGCAGAAAAGGCGTTCCAAGAGCTCAAGCAAATCCTCACCACACTACCAATCTTGGTAGCTCCGAACCCTAGTGATGCTCTACTGCTTTACATTTCTGCAACTACGGAGGTTGTTAGCATGGTCCTGATCGCCAAGACCCCTCCGGGAGAGTCTGGAGTTATCTGAAGGCGATCTCAGTACCCAGGCACAAATCTTCAAGGCGAAATGCTAGAGGATCAACCTCTCTCATTTGAGGGAGTTCACACGACTGATCAAGAAGATCCGGACCCCCCCGGGAGGGTTCAGATTGAACTAGAAGAAGTTTCGGACCCATTCGAGAAGGTCCAAAAAGATTAACAGAAAGGTCTAGACCCCTCCGGGAAGGTCCGGGTTGATGGAGAAGAAGCTCCGGGCCCCTCCGAGAGGGTCGGACTATCCATCGCCCAGTGTACTTCATCAACAAAGTACTCCACGACACCAAGACTCAATACATTGAGGTGCATAAGCTGCTTTATGTAGTTCTTATTACCTCAAGGAAGCTTCATCATTACTTCTAATCCCACAAGATATCAGTTGTAACTTCTTACCCACTGCGTGCTATACTGCACAATCCCAACTCTACTGGGAACATCACCAAGTGGGCAGCGGAGCTAACAGAATTCGATCTTGAATTCCTACCGCGACATGCTATCAAGAGTCAAGCCTTTTATGATTTTGTGGCAGAGTGGAAACCTTCTCCATCAAATCCTAGGGGCTCCAGTGAGCAGAAGTTGGAGCTCAAGGTCTCGGTCTTCACCAAGCCTCATTGGACCCTCTACGACGGCTCGGTGCAGAAGAAGGGGGCCGAAGCTGGAATACTTCTCCTCGCTCCGATCAGGGAGAAGGACAAATACATGGTGTACCTTGATTTCAAGGCAACCAACAACATGGCAGAGTATGAAGCCCTCATCTTTGGGCTCAAGGTGGCGCTATCTTATGGCGTCAAGCAGATGCTAGTGAAGGGTGAGTCGCAACTCATCATCAAGCAAGTCAAAAGTGAATGCAGCTGCAACAACCCTCAACTTGTTGCTTATCTCCTTAAAGTCCAGAAGCTCCAGATGGACTTCCACATCCTGGACCTCTGCCATGTCTAGCGTCTCAATAATGCAGAAGCTGTTGAACTCTCGACGAAAGCTTCAACCGGAGCTCCGGCTCTCGACGGAGTCTTTGTCCGGAGCTTGTCAAGACCAATCGCTCAGCTTGCCGAACTGAGTGAAGGGGACGAGACCAGCACCTCGAATCTGGTGGTCCCGGTGGCCCTGTTACCATGGCATCCACCAAGGGTCGTAGGTGCTGCAGGAAGCTCTGAGCAACATAGCTCGCAAGACTCAGAAGATCAAGTTACCTCTGATGCATGGATCTCGGAGATCTGGAGCTACTTGAAAGACAACCACCTTCCTGAAGACGGTGTATCCGTTGACCAGATCGTCAGATTGTCTAAAAGATACACGCTGGTAGAAGGGGATCTCTACCGGCGCGGTGCCAATGGCGTCCTAATGCAGTGCATTGCAAGGGAATAAGGCCGTGAGCTCCTCGCGGAGATCCATGGAGGTGAGTGTGGGAACCACGCGTCTTCCCGCACGCTGGTCGGTAAATCCTTTCGGCATGACTTCTACATGGCCATTTGCTAAAAAAGTGTGAAGCGTGTCAGTTCCACACAAAACAAATTCACACTCCAGCTTAGTCACTGCAGATGGTACCTCCTACATGGTCATTTGCTGTGTGGGGCATGGACATTTCGGGACCTTTCCCAAAAGTTGTCGGAGGTTACAGGTTCCTGTATGTCGCCATCGACAAGTTCACCAAGTGGCCAAAAGCAACTCCAGTTGTGACTATCAATAAGCAATCAACTATCAAATTCTTAAAGTCCAAAGTATGCAGATTTGGAGTTCCGAACTGAGTCATCACTGACAACGGAACCCAATTTACAGGTGCAACATTTTATGAGTATTGCGAAGACCTCGCCATTCAAGTCAGCTACACATCAGTAGCTCACCCGACAAATAATAGTCAAGCCGAGAGAGCAAATGCAGAAATACTAAAAGGACGCAAGACGCGCGCTTATGAGCGCCTGAAAAAACACGGAGCCAACAGGATCGAGGAGCTTCCATCCGCACTGCGAGCAAGCAGGAAAACACCTATCCGGTCTACTGGAGAGACACCCTTCTTCCTGTTGTACGAAGCTGAAGCAGTTCTTCCTCTGGAGATCACCATGGGATAACTCCGGATCCGGACCTTCGACGAAGTCGCGCAGGACCAGCTCCGGCGTGAAGACCTTGACCTCGTCGACGAGGGAAGGTGCCGAGCAGCTGTTCGGAATGCACGTTGTCGTCAGGCGCTCCGGCATTACCATCAAAGGCATGTGCGTAACCGATAGCTCGAGGAAAACGATCTGGTGCTGCGGAGAATACTAACTCGTGAAGGGATGGACAAACTTCCCCCCAGCTAAGAAGGTCCCTTCCAAGTGATCAAAGTTTCCCGTCCCAGATGCGTTGGCTTGGCTATAGAGGATGGGACCCCGCTTCCTAATCCTTGGAACATCGAGCACCTCTGAAGTTTTATGCTTATTTACACCGAGGTGAGTCTGTCATTACACGCAATGCAAGTTATAGAGTCAATACACAAAGTCGGGTAGGTTCTTCGGTAGAACATCAGGACCCCTCCGGGAGGGTCCGAGCAGTTCAAAAACATTTAACTTGGTCCCTGTACTAAAAATGTGACTTACCTATCCTGGGTTAGAACAAGATGTATATCACACTTAGCTTGGTTCCGCACTCTAAGTGTGTCCTTGTCTCCCCTGTAATCCGGACATATAATGAAAGACATTGTTGTGTGAAAGTAGACTCCACGTGCATTAATTTTGTACAAACTCGTTTTCTTCTATTTATTCTTTTCCTTGTTGTCTATAACAAAGTTGTGCAATACTTTTTGACCTTTAGTCCAAGTTACTCATATGATGTACAAGTTATATTGTGGGTTTTTCGTATCTCAGCATTGCTAGACGGTCTTCTCGCCTGAACGCCAAGCCAACACAGGTCCGGAGTGTGCTATCGACTTAGCCTGATCCAAGACCCTAAGTACGCCACTCTACCTACATTCCGGCAGGCCTCAGTAGGGCAGGTCCTAAAGGCATTCAGATCAGGAAAAATTACATCTATGTACATGTTATTATATTGAGTTTCTTTGGATCTAAAATTCAAATAAGAATAATAAGTCACAAAAGAGTTATAGACGAGAGGACAAATTTTATGGTTTTTCTTGTCTTTGATGCGCAGGAAAAATGAAAACTCATGACGATGGTGGACGATGTCGGAGCTACTAAGTTCCGACATCCCCCAAGGGGGCCCGCCGCCGACGTTTCAGACGTGTCGGTACCCTGCGTACCGTATACCCCTTGGGACTGCAAAAAGAACAAAGGAACTTCACCTGTCTGAGTTGAAGACCTCCGGAGGACCCACGTGTCATATGGGACCGAAGCTGCCTCCCTTCTATGGTTAGTCCCTGTGTTGCCACATGTATTCTACAACCGGAGCTACATCCCACCCATGGGAAAGCTCCGGGCTAAATACCTGTGCGGCACCTCCGGACCTAACCCCTGACAGAGGGAAGCTCCGGTCCTGACACGCGTACAACTGCACCGAACCTACCCGTCCCAAAACAGTAAGCTCTGGAGCTGCCACGTGTCCAACCACCGGACCTTCAACTTCAACAATCAGACTGGTGGACCCCCAACGGCTCGGACCTTCAAGGGACAATCAAAGACTTCAAGACCCGATTAAGTGTCATTAATACCATCTTAATGACACACGATCGGAGGACCCTTAATACCAGTAACGACACTGTCAAGGCCCGTTACCACTCTATTAAGGGTAATTAAGCTCATTAATTGTGTATTAAGCATCAGTAACCGCTAGAGCCACATGTCGGGACAGGCTAACGATGTAACGACCAGTTCTTGTACTATAAAAGGACTGATGAGCGATACACAGGGAGACTTTAACTCTCGGACTCTCCGCTAGAGACTCTTCCGGACTTAGCTCTGACGCACGCTCACAAGTGCTCAGACGCCCAATACAACAACTACACTCCCCGTGGAGTAGGGTATTACGCCTAGGCGGCTCAAACCACGTGAATCCTCGTGTCAACTTGCCATCATGTTCTGAATCTCTGCGCTCCCAATACCGAACTACAAACTCCGTGGGCTACCAACGGTAGTACCGGGAGAATTGCCGGAACCAGACTCTGACAGTTGGCGCGCCAGGTAGGGGCACCCGAGATTCAAACATGGTGAACTCTGCTGCTGGATCGTCCAACGGCAACCCTGCTGCACTACCTGCTGGAGGCAACCCCTCCAACATGCAGCAGCTAGTAGGTGCTGTGGCTCCAGCAGGAGTCATGCCACTGCCGCCACCGTCCGCACCGGCGAATAAAGCTGGACAGCGAGATGGAGCTTCCTCGTTGGTCACTGCATCAATGAACAACAACCCTAAACACGCGCTCCATGCCGCGCATGCTCTTCTCCAACATCCACCACCTCCAGGAGCATCCCAGGGTGCAATGGAGCAGTGGAGAGCTGATGTGGAACATTTGGTTGCAGCAGCAGCCGATCATATCAGCAACCAAGGTCCTCCCCCCTTGGGGCGGGCCCCATCGCAGCATCGGACCGTGTCGGTTAGACTTGGTCTGCACACTTCACAACACATGATGCGTGCTGCGTCTCAACAGGCGACGTCGCTGCCTTCTGGTGCACGACGTACCCATACTGCAACCAGGCTTTCAACTCACGACCTCCGGGCGGAGCTTGATCGTTGTTACCGTCAACAGGACGACCGCGTTTGTCGGTACCCCGCAGATCGAGTACCCCCGCGCACAAGGAGAAAATGGCTAAGGACTCGGCCTTTACTTGAAGGTAGAATCCGAGGCTGCCACGTCGTGGAGGGAAGGACCAGATCCTACCTTCCCGCCGGGGCGAGCTCCCAGACTGCCACGTGGCCGGCCAGACCGGACCCCAGCCTCCCCGCTGAGGCGGGCTCCAGGGCTGCCACGTGGACGGCAGGACCGGACCCTCGCCTCCCCGCCGAGGCAAGCTCCAGGGCTGCCACGTGGCTGGCAGGACCGGACTCTCGCCTCCCCGCGGAGGCGGGCTCCGGGGCTGCCACGTAGCCAATGGAACCCCCGGGACTAGGCCCGTCTCCCCGCAAGGAAGGGCTCCTGGACTACCACATGGCCCGCAAGGCTGAGCCTCCGCCCTCCCGCAGAGGTGGGCTCCGGAGGCGCCACGTGACCAGTACAACTGGGCGCTCAACTCCCCGCAGGGGCAGGCTCCGGTGCAACCACGTGGCGGTGGGCCGACTCGATGCGGTAGGAGGCCGCAGTAAAGGAAAGAGTGTGCCGCTCAGACAGGCATTAACTACGCGCGCCTTCCCCAGGCGAAGCGGAGTCGCGCATGCGCAGGTCAAGGCTTCAGTGTCCTGTCTTGTCCAAGTAGCCGGTACAGACCTATGACGAAAGGCAAACGAGTAAGCCGCGAGGACAAGAAGGATGGGACGTGCCCTGCCATCATCAACAACTATGTGTAGCCCTGGCGCACGACGCGGCGGGACGACACATTGAAGCCCCTGACAAAGGTAAGTAGATAGCATTTAATCCTAGATCTTGTATAGGATTTGTCTCTCCCTTGGACCACCTGTCGGGCCCCGGGGCCCACCTTGTGACTGCAGAGTCCTTGGACTATAAAAGGACTCGGCATGCAAACTTCACAAGGGATCGCATCAGACCGATTGAAACCCATACACGCTCAAGCAAGGCAATACACAAACACTCCCGTGGACGTAGGGTGTTATGCTCCGGCGGCCCGAACCACGTAAACCCTCTGTGTTCATTATCTCGCTGCGCTGAATCTCCTGGGACTAGCCCTCGTGAATCCAAAGAACCTCCGCGGGCTGCTCTCTAAGCAGGTCCGGGGGAAGTGTCATTTAATACCTTTGACATTTGGCGCGCCAGGTAGGGGGCTTTTCCCTGTGAAGATTTCCACCAGCAGCAATGGTGAACGGCCATTCCAACGTCGGTACATCCAGGCTGTAGTCACGGCGACAGACAATAGCCGAGGACCAGACATCATCTCGCTCTAGGGCGGGATCCCGCTATAGAGCAGCGAGATCGGGACCTTCACGTTGCCCTGCTGTCACCTCACCGGCTGCAGGCCGGCACACCACACCACAGCGTACTCCAGCCGTGACGGCAGCCACGGTGCCGTCGGCTGCGAGTTCGGAGAGTGCACTCGCAGCAGCGCGCGCGCTACTCCACAACCCACCTGTTGGGGATGCTCCTCGGGGAGCAGCTCAGCAGTGGATCAACGACGTTGACCACCTCGTCACCACTGCGCTCAATGCACCTCCGCCAAGGGAGACACATGCCCAGCCGATGCATGTGTCGTTGTCACGGACTCCAACCATCGACCGATGGACGGCAAATTCTCGCTCGACCAGGATCTCGGCAACAGACCTGAGAACCGGGCTGCCGCGCCGCAGGTCGGGAGAAGACTGCCGAGTTACCATCGAGCGACAGAGGGAGCGGCGGCGAAACCTTGAGGCGGACTACAGTGCGCCGGGCCCTGTTCCCCAGGCTCACGCCGTGCCGCCGAATCCGGCGTATGTTACGCCACCTCCATACCAGGCGTGCGTCGCGCCTCCACCTCCACAGACGTACGCTGCACCGCCCCAGCAACAGGTGTATGTAGGCCCACCTGCACACCAGGGATATGCAGTACCACGACCGGTGCCAGCCAGTCCCAGTCAAGGGTGTGCAGCTCTAGCACCTCACCTCCGTTTTGTGGTCTGGCCACGAAAGTTTCGGCCACACATGCCGGAGAAGTACGACGGGAGCGTCAACCCAAGTGAGTTCCTGCAGATCTACTCCACCGCGATACTAGCTGTAGGAGGCGACGAGGCCGTCATGGCCAACTACTCCCCTGTCGTCCTGATCGGCCCAGCCCGGTCATGGTTCATGAACCTGCCCCAAGGGTCCATAACCTCTTAGGATGAACTGTGCCGACAATTCGTGGCAAACTTTGGCAGTTCCTACAAGCGCCCAGGCACAGAGCTTGACCTCCACGCTGTCAGACAGCACGCTGGAGTGTCGCTGCGATCATTCATCCAACGGTTCTCTCAGGTACAGAACACCATCCCTCGTATCGCTAGCGCATCAGTTATTGTTGCGTTCAGGCATGGTGTGAGGGACAAGAAAATGCTCGAGAAGCTAGCCACACATGAAGTGCGTGATGTCTCCGAGCTGTTCGTCCTGGCAGACAAATGTGCAGGGGCAGCTGAGGGACGCAACTGGCACTCCCAACCTTCCTCAGAGGCAAGGGAGGCCACTCCTAGTGAGGAAGGAGCCTCTGCAAAGAGCAGCGGCAAGAAGAAGAAGAAGGGCAATGGCAGGAACAAGCCAAAGCCCGGAGCCCATGCGGTGGCGGCCGCGGCACCCGGTGGAGCCCGGCCGCCGCGCCGAGACAAGCGCCCTCGGCAATCACCAGAGCTCGAGGAGCCAGACTTAGAGTGCCCGGTGCACCGCACAAATAGCCATAGCGCTAGCGAGTGCCGGGAAGTGAAGAAGTTCACAGAGCGCTTCTGCGAGCAAAAGCAGAAGCAGCAGCGCCAGGAGGGCGCACCTTCCCACTAGAGGGAGGGCAAACAGAAGGTCGATCCCGAAAAGGAGGATGACAGCGAGATGGGGTTCCAGGGACCCCAGAGGGCGGTGAAGGCCGTCTTCGAGGGTGGCGACTCTGACTCCAGCAGCGATAAGGAGCACCGCAAGACTCTCCACGTCATCTACGGGGGAGCCACAGATCCCACGCCCCGAAACGCAGTGAAGACTCTGCGACGGGCAGTGGCCGCAGTGGCCCCCGCTCCAAGCCCGGCTCCCCACCACAAGTGGATGAGCACGGCAATCAGCTTCGACGCCTCTGACTGCCTGAAGAACATGGCGGGAGCAGGCGTACTCCCGCTGCTGGTGTCCCCGACCATCGCCAACATGAAGGTCTTTCACGTGCTGATTGATGGTGGGGCAGGCCTCAACCTCATCTCCACGGCGGCCTTCCGGAAGCTGCAGCTACCAATGTCCCGGATCACACCTTCGAGCCCATTCTCAGGTGTCGAACCGGGGCAAATCCTCCCGTACGGTAACATTCACCTCTTGGTGACCTTTGGGACCCCGGAGAATTACTGTACGGAGAGCGTTTTGTTCGACGTGGCGACTTCGACCTCCCCTTCAACGCAATCATCGGGAGACCGGTGCTCTACAGGTTCATGGCCATAGCCCACTATGGCTACCTCGTCCTGAAGATGCCGACGCCTTCTGGCGTCCTTAGGGTCAGAGGGGACCGCTCAGCTGCAGTATCCGCCTTGGAGCAGCTCCAGGCGCTCGCAGCAGGGAGGGCTCCAGCTCCACGGGGCGCGAAGGAGAGTCAACCAGAACAGGGTCCGACGCAGCGGGCCTCCACTTCTGCACCCCGCGTGCGACCAGTCAACGATGACGTCCCAGTAAAGGTCATCAGGATTGGCTCCGAGGCTGACCAGACAACCCGCATCGCGGGGAATCTGGATAGCAAATAGGACCTCGTGCTCGTCACCTTCCTCTGGGACAATGTTGATGTGTTTGCATGGCAACCATCACAAATGCCCAGGATCCCCAGGGAGGTGATTGAGCACCATCTAAAGATCTACCTCGACGCCCGACCGGTACAACAAAAGCCCAGGAAATAGTCCATCAAGCGGCAAAACTTCATCCGTGAAGAAATCAAGAAGCTGCTCGATGCTGGTTACATCCGGGAGGTCCACCACCCATTTGTGGTTGGCCAACCCTGTTGTCGTCCCCAAGGCTAGCAGGAAACTCCGGATGTGCATCGACTACACCAACCTCAATAAGGCACGCCCAGAGGATCCATTCCCTCTTCATAGGATAGATCAAATAGTAGACTCAACATCAGGCTGTGATCTTCTGTGTTTCCTAGATGCATATTCTGGTTACCACCAAATACCAATGTCTAGGGAAGATGAAGAACACACTGCTTTCATAACAGTAGATGGCCTGTATTGTTATGTCTCCATGCCTTATGGACTTAAGAATGCTCTCCCCACCTTTGTATGTGCAATGCAAAAGACATTTGGGGACCTCATTAGAGATCTGGTAGAGGTGTATGTCAATGACATCGTGGTAAAGATTAGAGCCCACACATCCCTATTAGACAACCTGCCCAAGTCTTCAGCAAGATGCGCATGATGCTGAACCCCGACAAGTGCGTCTTTGGGGTTTCTGCGGGGAAGCTCCTTGGTTTCTTGGTCTCGCACCAAGGAATTGAAGCTAACTCAGAGAACATTAATGCAATAGAACTGATGCAGCCGCCGGCCCGCATCAAGGATGTGCAGAAGCTTGCAGGGTGTTTGGCGACCCTCAGCCGGTTCATCTCAAGACTAGCTGAGCGAGTGCTCCCCTTCTTCAAGATTCTACGAAAGTCGGGTCCCTTTGTGTGGACCGAGGAACCAGAAGTGGCATTCCAAGAGCTCAAGAAGCACCTGACGACGCTACCCATCATGGTGGCACCAGAACCCGGTGAACCACTCCTGCTGTACATCACCGCGACAACGGAGGTGGTCAGCATGGTCTTGATTGCAGAGCAGCCGAAGCTACTGCCCCAGCAAGCATCCGATGGAGCCCGAGAGGAGGAAGCTGAACCTCAGGGCCCGGATCCAGCAGAGGACCCCCTCGCTGTGTGCTCCAGTGACCGAGAGCCCTCCGGGTCCCAGCCCCTGGAGGTTCGACTAGATCCTGTGGGCCGCATTCCCCAGGATGCAAACACATTGCAAGGAGCTCTGGACCCCCCAGGGAGGGTTCGGACCTCCCAACGGCTGGTATACTACATTAGTGAGGTCCTCCATGAAGCAAAAACAAGGTATCTGGAGGTACACAAACTGTTGTATGCAGTGCTCATAGCGTCGAGGAAGCTCCGACATTACTTCTAGGCACACAGGGTTTCAGTGGTCACCTCTTACCCACTAAAAACCGTACTCCACAGCCCCAACTCGATTGGCAACATCGCTAAGTGGGCAGCGGAGCTAGCAGAGTTCAAGCTGGAGTTCTTACCTCGACATGCAGTCAAGAGCCAAGCACTGGTGGACTTCTTGGCAGAATGGACTCCATCGCCAAGCAACCTAGGGGGCCCAAACAACGGAGAAACGGTGCCCAAGGCCCCAGTTTTCACCAAAACCCTCTGGACACTCTACTTCGACGGCTCCTCGCGGAAGTAGGGGGCTGGGGCCGGGGTCCTGCTCCTCACCCCGACTGAGGAGCAGTTCAAGTACATGGTGCGCCTCGACTTCATGGCGACTAACAACATGGCAGAATACGAAGCCCTAATCTTTGGGCTAAAGACTGCCCTGACCCTCAATGTCCGTTAGCTTCTGGCTAAAGGTGATTCCCAGCTGATCATCAAGCAAGCCAAAGGGGAGTGCAGCTGTAATGACCCTCAGCTAGCAGTATACTTGCTGCATGTCCAGAAGCTGGAGAAGGACTTTGAAGTCTTGGACCTGTTCCATGTACCCCGAGCCGACAACTCAATCGCAGACGACCTGTCAACGAAGGCCTCCACAGGGGCCCTAGTGCCCGAAGGAGTCTTTGCAAGGAAGTTACTGCGACCAACCGCCTGAGCAGCCGAACCGGGTGAAGGGGGCGAGCCCAGCACCTCAAAGCTGGCAGTCCCGGCGGCCCTTCTACCATGGAGCCCGCCAAGGATCGTATGCGCCACCGGGGGCTCTGAGCTACCGGGCGCCCAAGATCCAGAGGCTCAAGCAAGTCCCGATGCATGGATCTCGGAGGTCCGGGACTACTTGAAAGACAACATCCTTCATGAAGAACATGCCCTGGCAGAAAGGATAGTCCACATGGCTAAGAGGTACACGCTGGTGGAAGGGGATCTCTACCGGCGTGGCGCCAACGACATCCTACTGCGTTGCATTACCCGGGAGGAGGGCTGCGACTTGCTCGTAGAGATCCATGGAGGCGAGTGTGGGAACCACGCGTCATCCAGCACGCTGGTCGGTAAAGCCTTTCGGCATGGCTTTTACTGGCCAACAGCACTCCAAGATGCCGCCGAGATGGTTAGGAGATGCAAGGCGTGCCAGTTCCATGCCAAGCAGATCCACACACCAGCTCAGGCGCTGCAGATGATCCCTCTCTCATGGCCATTCGCTGTATGGGGGTTGGATATCCTGGGACCCTTTCCCAGAGCCTTCGGAGGATTCCGGCACCTCTACGTCGCCGTAGACAAGTTCACCAAGTGGCCGGAAGCCGCCCCAGTTGTCACCATCAACAAGCAGTCAGCAGTCAAATTTATCAAGTCGATCGTCTGCCGGTTCAGGGTCCCGAACAGAATCATCACTGATAACGGGACCCAGTTCACAAGTGCAGCATTCCAGGAATTCTGCGAGGACCTTGGGATCCAAGTTTGCTATGCATCTGTCGCTCATCCAGAGAGCAATGGACAGGTCGAGAGGGCCAATGTAGAGATCCTAAAGGGCCTCAAGACTCGCACATTCTCACACCTTGAGAAGCATGGTGCAAATTGGGTAGATGAGCTTCCGTGTGCACTGTGGGCTAGCCAGACATCAACCAGCCGGGCCACAGGGGAAACGCCTTTCTTCCTGGTGTACGGGGCAGAGGTCGTCCCCCCCCCCCCCCCCCCCCCCCAGAAATTACCAGGGGCTCCCCCCGTGTCTAGGTGTACGACGAAGCCACGCAGGACCAGCTCCAGTGTGAAGACGTGGACCTCGTCGACGAGGGACGAGTGAGAGCAGCTATCCGAAATGCATGGTACAGGCAGACGCTCTGGCGCTACCACTAGAGGACCGTGTGGAGTAGGGAGCTAAAAGTAGACGACCTGGTGCTGCATCGCATACTCTCCCGGGAAGGGGCTAACAAACTCTCCCCCAGATGGGAGGGCCCCTTCCGGGTTACGGAGGTATGCCGCCCATGGTGCGTCCGCCTAGCTATGGAGGATGGAGAGCGACTGCCCAACCCCTGGAACATCGAGCACCTCCGTAAGTTATACCCCTAGACCAGTGTTAGGACAGTTTTCTTTCATTGTAAAAGGTACATGGTGCCTAGGAACAGTACTTAGGGTAACTAAGGCTACGGAGACGAGGCTCTGAGTGCACATTTCGCTTAGCCTGGTCCAGAACCCTAAGTAGGTGCACTCGACTTCCTTTGTCACCCGAGCCGGGTCGTTCCCCTTGTAAAGCCTGTCCCATCTTATGGGAAACCGCAATGAAATAATTTTGTCCTGCCCTGTATAGGGTTTCTCATTCAAAAAATTATCTTTAATTTTTTATGATATTGTTGTACATTCGCCGTAGCTCGTGATCTATCATGGGCGCTGTCATTTTTTCCCTACTTTAGCAATAGTGGGAGCCTTGCTGTCTGGTTGCAGGTGGGGTTGCTTGAGGTACCTGCAATGTGCCTGGGGCCTCGAATGTTCCCATACTCGGGGGTCTGTGTCTCCAGACGGTCTCCCCCGGGAAAGGCTTACGCCGAGCGGGAGGTCCAGGGGCACAACCTGCTTAGCCTGGTCCTGTACCCTAAGCCTGTGTGCCCTGCCTCCCCAGCGCTACAGCTGAGTACTGGGGGCCAGATGGACCACCCTTAAGTAGTATGGATAGCGAGCCCTAGGTGCAGATGCACTGAATTACCCAAGCCCCACGAGTCAGCCCAAGATCGTAAGTCAAGCAACACTAGAAAAGGAGTAGGGAAGCAATGACCAGCGGACATAATTACTTCTCCTGTTTTTTGATCTATACGCAGGTATTCAAGGAGTTATCCCGACGATAACCGTCAGAGTGCCCACAAAGATGGTGGGCACCGCCGGACCAAGGCTCTGGTGGCACCCCCAGGGGCCCTCTGTATACCTTTCACTAGAGATGGTGGGCACCGCCAGACCGAAGCTCCAGTGGCACGCCCAGGGGGCCCGCCGTCGACGTTTCACCAAAGATGATGGGCACCACCGGACCGAGGCTCCGGTGGCACCCCCAGGGGGCCCGCCATTGACGTTTCATAGAAGATGGTGGGCACCGCCGGACCGAAGCTCCGGTGGCACCTCGAGGGGGCCCGCCGTCGACGTTTCACCGAAGATGGTGGGCACCGCCGGACCGAGGCTTCGGCGGCACCCCCAGGGGGCCAGCCGTCGACGTCCCTGCATACTCAGTTACAACAATGCTACCTACACATCCTAAGCCCCCCTGCAACCGTCCGCCCTAACTTCTAGGTATCTGACAAGTGTGCCCATAACAACTGGCCACAACTGCCAGGGGGCTACACTCTGGGGGACACCAGGTCCTGGAAGCTAAGGAACAACAAGCAACTAGAAGATATTGCTGAAAAGTAAAGCATGCTAAGTATGAGGGGCACTCCAGGTAGATTTTTTGTTCCAAAATAAAGGTCAGTCATCAGAAACAACTACAAAGAAAAACTGAAAGAAACACAAGATACAAGCAACGCATGGGGAGCCCTCAGCCGCTCTGCTGGAACCTCGAGGTGATGAGCGCCACGACATCTGAGACTTCAGACTTGGCGGCCTCCTCCCTCTCGGCAATGGGCCCTTCGAGGACCGGCTGAAGAGGGACGTCAGGGTACCAGCTCCTGTAGCAGGACAGGATGTGCGTCACCACCTCCTTCACCAACATCCTCCCTTCTACCTCCAACTGGCTGTCGATGATGGCCCCCAGCGAACGCATCCTCGAGCTGATGGAGTCAAGGGCTGGGAACACCTGACTCACCTCCTGCGCTGGTTCCCCCACGCGCACCGGGCTGAAGCCGAGCGGCACCAGAGCTGAGTCGGCGCCACCCAGGAACTCCCAGACCTTCCGGGCCTCAGCAGAACACGATGCCCGAAGCTCCTGCACCTCCTGCTGGGCTGCCGCCAGTGCCCGGGGGCCGCCGTCCAAGAACCGCTCCTCCTTGGCTGCCAGGGCCCTCTCGCGCTTGCTGACCTCCCTCTCGTGGCGGCACAAGTCACCCTCCTTGAGGGCGACATTGAACTCGCGGTCCAGGAGAGCTTGGCGCTCGGCGAGCTGGGCTTGCTTCGCCTCAGCCAGGGCAGCATCCCGGTGGTCTAGATCGGCGGCACGGACTCTCGCCCCTTCCTGCTGGAGGACGAGCTAGCGGGAGGCCGCCTCCACCTCAGCCTGCTTCGCCACCAACTCCTGCTCCCGTTCATCCAGAGCAGCCTCCCGGCGAGATAGCAGCTGCTGGAGCTCCTCGCAGGATTGGAGGCGGAAGCTGGCCTTAGCATGGATCGCTGCAGCGTCCACCTTCAGCTTCTGGGTGACGGCGTCCAGGCGAGCGATAAGATCGTGCTCATGGTCTAGGATTTTCATCTCCTCCCGGACGACCGCCTCCCGCTGCGCCACCCAGCTCTTCGCCAACCAGGTCCGGGCTTCCAGGGTCCTCGCCCATTCCCGGAGCCAGTCCTCCTCGTCCTCAAGCCTCCCCCTCTCCTGGTCGAGGGCCGCCCGAGCCTTCCGAAAGCCGGAGTAGGCAACGACCATGGCTTCAGACAGGGGGAGGGGCTCCACCGTAGCCGCGGGTCCCTGCCTCCCCACCTCTTCAATATTGTCCTCCATTTGGAGGACCACCAAGGAGATGGGGACCAGAGCTCCCCCAGTCAGAAAAGGCGGGGTGGGGGGGGGGGGACTGACCCTGGGAGCAGGCGCGTCGTCTCCAGGAGCCCCGTCCCCAGCGGAGGCTCCAACACTGCTGCCGAAGGCTCCTAAGCCGGCTCCGGGAGCTCCAACCGGGACGCTGGTGCCAGCTGACGTGGTAGTGTCAGTCGGCGCGGTAGCATCGGCTGGTGCAGAGTAAACGGTGGATGCGGAGTCATTAGCAGGCGCGGCACCAGACGCCGGCGCGCGCTGCAGACCCTCAGCAGCCGCTGTAGGGGCCTCGGGCACGAAGGCCCGGGGCACCTCGGCAGCAGCGGTCCGGGGCGCCCGAGCATGGTGCGAGGCTTCAGAGGAGCCCTGTGAGCTGGCTGGAGCAGCATGCCCACCAGCGAAAGGGCGCGAGGGCAGAGGAGTAGCCGTGGTTGCGCTGAAAACAGACAAACCCGAATCATAAGGATGTTATAGGGTAAGCACACGACAAAGAATATCCAAGATGAAATATATGCAGACTTACCGGGGGACGTTGAAGTTCCACCACTTCACGAAAGGTTTGGGGGGAGGGGGGGTTCGGACCCCCCGAACCCGTGGCGGGGCCGCTGCGTGAGCCGGGGGCCCCTGAAATGGAGGAGTTGGCGGCACCCCCGAAGTCTGGCGCTCCTCCTCTTGCGCTGGGGTCCCATCCGCGTTGAGGAGCCTCCCCCTCTTGCCCATCGAGGATTCGAGCGGCAAAGTGGCGCCACCGGCATCCTGACGAGGGGCGAAGGGGACTGACGGCGGCAAACGGGCGCACTTCTTGGGGGTCAGGTTCGACACCGGCACAGGTGCTTTCCCTTTCCCCATATCAGCAGAGGTGCCGACACCTCCCTGCTGATGGTGCTGGAACCCGCGTGAGGGGTCATCACTCGGGGGATCTTCGTCGCTTGAGGGATCTTCGCCTCCCTCAGCGCCGTTGGCGATGTCGACCCCCTCAACATCATCGACAATCTCGACCCCCCGGAATGGGTCTCCAGTCTGGCGTTGCGCCAGCCTGGACTCGTCGAGCATCGGCATCGCCTTCAGCAGCCGCCTCTTCAGCTCGGAGTCTGAGCACAGAGGGCGGCAGGCCGCCGGGAGGGCCAGTCCCTCAGGGGAAACGTCGTCGGGGCAGACCCGAACCAGCATATCGTGTAGCAGCTGCTCATCTAGGTTGGAGTCAGAGCTGATCTCGAGCCGGGTGCATTTCATTGGACCGGTGTACATCCATTACGGGCGGATGCGGCGCTGGAGCGGAGCCATGTGTTGGGACATGAAGTCCCTCAACACCATCGTAGACGTCAGCCTGTGGTCCGCCAGCATCTGGATCCTCTCCAACACCGGGTCGAACGCCCTCTCCAGCTCTGGGTGCTCCTCCCAGAATGACCACTCGGAGTAGGGGCTCCCGGTGGGGAGGCACATCCGGTCGTGAGCCTCGACTTTGACGATCATCCAATCTTCATGCCATTGCTCCCACCGTGCAGAGCTGAAGGAAGCAATGTACCTAGAAGGGACCTTGGTTCAGCGCTGGAAGTAGTAGGCGCCGAGCTGATCCTTCGAGCTTTTGCTGGTGGCCCTCAGTACAAAGAAGTACCTGAAGAGCTTCACTGATGGCATCACCCCCATGAACATCTCGCAGAGGTGAGCAAAGATTGCCAGCAAGGCGATCGAGTTCGACGGGAGGTGGTGAAGTTGGAGGCCGAAGGTCTCCAGAAGCATTACCAGGAACGCGGATGCTGGCGGAACGAAGTCGGCCAGCACGTACGACGAGAACAGCACTATCTCCCCGTTGGTAAGGTTCAGTGGGAGCTCCCCGCGATGGAGCCACTCCTCCTGTTCGGGGGCTCGCCAGCCGAGAAGCCGGCGCACGGGGGCCAGATCGGCAGACCTAGTCAGCCGGGACCTGGGCAGGAGGCTCGCCATGAGGTTGAAGGAGGAGGCTCCAGAAGGAGAAATTGGGAGCTAGAGCGGAAGAACTGGGCTTGGGGCAAGAGGCACGAGCGCAAGGATGCAGAAGCGGAAGAAAGGACCCTTAGGGGGAAAGGTCTCTTTTTATTCACCTATGCAAGCCAACAGACGTGGCGTGTGAATCGCCACAGCCTCGGTAGAAGAACAACAGACCCACATAGGCAATGATATGAGGGCCTGAGTCGCTCGACAAAGAAGGCAAGCCGGGTGGACAACTGTGCGGGAGGTAACTCGGCGGTTTCTGAAAAGGCAAAAGCAGCGGAAGTGAAGGAGCCACCTTGGGAACTGCTGCAGTTAAAGCACGATTGAAAGCAGAAGTCATGTCGCGCGACGCATGTCCCGCGCCTCCGCTTACCAGAAGGAGACGCGTAGCAACGATGGCAGGGACGTGCCACTTGGGGAAATGCCCCGAATTGGAATCGAAAGAGTTGCGCGGGAAGATAAAGAAGAAGACCCCACCTGCGGTATCGACGAATCTCCCGAGGTGGGCTCAGGGGCCATTGTCGGTACCCCCGCAGACCGGGTACCCTGCGCACAAGGAGAAAATGGCTAAGGACTTGGCCTTTACTTGAAGGCAGAATTCGAGGCTACCACGTCGTGGAGGGAAGGACCAGATCCTACCTTCCCGCCGGGGCGGGCTCCCAGACTGCCACGTGGCCGGCCAGACTGGACACCCGCCTCCCCGCTAAGGCGGGCTCCAGGGCTGCCACGTGGCCGGCAGGACCGGACCCTCACCTCCCCGCCGAGGCAGGTTCTGGGGCTGCCACGTGGCCGGAAGGACCGGACTCTCGCCTCCCCGCCGAGGCGGGCTCCGGGGCTGCCACATAGCCATTGGAACCCCCGGGACCAGGCCTGTCTCCCCGCAAGGAAGGGCTCCTGGACTACCACATGGCCCGCAGGGCTGAGCCTCCGCCCTCCCGCGGAGGTGGGCTCCGGAGGCGCCACGTGACCAGTACAGTTGGGCGCTCAACTCCCCGCAGGGGCAGGCTCCGGTGCAACCACGTGGCGGTGGGCCGACTCAATGCGGTAGGAGGCCGCAGTAAAGGAAAGAGTGTGCCGCTCAGACAGGCATTAAGTACGCACGCCTTCCCCAGGCGAAGCGGAGTAGCGCATGCGCAGGTCAAGGCTCCAGTGTCTTGTCTTGTCCAAGTAGCCGGTACAGACCCACGACGCAAGGCGAACAAGTAAGCCGCGAGGACAAGACGGACAGGACGTGCCCTACCATCATCAACAACTATGTGTAGCCCTAGCACACGACGCGACGGGGCGGCACATTGAAGCCCCTGACAAAGGGAAGTAGATAGCATTTAATCCTAGATCTTTTATAGGATTTGGCTCTCCTTAGGACCACCTGTCGGGCCCTGGGGCCCACCTTGTGACTGCAGAGTCCTTGGACTATAAAAGGACTCGGTAGGCAACCTTCACAAGGGATCGCATCAGACCGATTGAAACCCATACACGCTCAATCAAGGAAATACACAAACACTCCCGTGGACGTAGGGTGTTACGCTCCGGCGGCCTGAACCACGTAAACCCTCTGTGTTCATCATCTCGCTGCACTAAATCTCCTGGGACTAGCCCTCGTGAATCCAAAGAACCTCCGCGGGCTGCTCTCTAAGCAGGTCCGGGGGAAGTGTCATTTAAGACCTTCGACAACGTCCATATCGAGCGAGCTCGCGAGAGGCGAGAGGCTCGGGACAGTCCTGCTCCTGAGGGAGTAGGAGGAGGCTGTTCTTCCCTGGCCATGCACCTATGCATGGTCAGATGGCCGCAGAAGTTCCAGCCTCACCTACCGGAGAAATTTGACGGGACTGTCAATCCCACTGAGTTTCTCCAAATCTACTCCACCACAATCCTTGCGGCACGAGGCAACGAGGCCGTGATGGCCAATTATTTCCCCGTGGCTTTGACTGGGACCGCCGGGTCCTGGTTCATGAGCCTACCGCCCGACTCCATCAACAGTTGGGCGGAACTGTGCCAACAATTCACTGCCAGCTTCGGGAGTTCATATACCTGACTAGGCACAGAACTGGACCTTTTTGCTACAAGCAGAAAGGGGGAGAGTCCCTGCGATCCTTCATCCAGAAGTTCTCCCAGGTAAGAAACACCATACCTTCTATCTAAAGCACTTCTATTATTGTGGCATTTATACAGGGCGTACGTGAAAGTGCATCTAGGACTCCCTTGTGGGTTTTGGATGATTTATGACAAGCAATTGGGATCCTAATCCTTTTGTTGAGATGAATGCAGGAAAATGATGAAAAATGAGCAAAGTGCCAAAAAGAGGGAAAATTGAGAAGGAAAATGAATTTGAACTCAAGGAGAAGAAATTAGTAGTTTAGTATGTATGGAGTGTGTTAAGGAAACACACCCAAGAGCTCAATCTCATTTAATCACACACACACACAATGCACAAAGCTATACAGGACCGGGCTAGTCCGATATCAGCCGGACTAGTCCGATATCACTTTCTGCACTAGATCGGACAAGTCCGGTCTCTACCGGACTAGTCCGATATCTTTCTGATCCACTTCGGACTAGTCCTCTCCAATGCGGACTAGTCCTTAACACAATGCACAAGTCACACAAAATCGGACAAGTCCGTTGTGACCCGGACTAGTCCGATATTCATTCTGATCCACTTCGGACAAGTCCGGTGTCTACACGGACTAGTCCGATATACACTCTAATCTAAATCGGACAAGTCCTCCAAGTGCGGACTTGTCATCCTAAACACTTAGGGTTTCACAGGTCCGGACAAGTCCGATGACAATCGGACTAGTCCGAAGCTTTCCAGTAGCAAAATCGGACAAGTCCGTTTTCAACCGGACTAGTCCGATATTCCTGGACAATTAGGGTTTGCTTCGCACAGCACACCGGACTAGTCCGGTCACCACCACGGACTAGTCCGATCTTTCTGAACCCTAACGGTCACTTTTAGAAACCCCATATAAATAGAGGTGCACGGCCCACTTTCACCCTCTCTCGAACCCTAGCGCCGTCACACCTCCCAAGAGACTCAAAAACTACCTCTCTCCACGAAACTAAGTGAAAAATTGATCAATCCATTGAAGATCACTTGTGGATCATTGGAGAGGGCACTTGGCACACGATTGAGCTCTTGGTTTGAATCTCTAACACACTCTTGTATCTCAATTTGTATATTTCGAAGTGTGTTATTGGTGGTCTTGAAACTTGTAATCAAGGGAGCTCTCAACTTGTGAGATCGCCCCTTCAACTTGGTGATTTACCCCTGTGTGATTAGTGGAAGAGGATTGGCCTTCGTGGCAACCCGACGAGGGAAGGGTTGGTGAAGACCCGGTCCTTTTGTGGGCTCCTCAACGTGGACGTAGGTTGCCTTCGTGGTAACCGAACCACGGGATAAATCTTGTGTCTTGTTTGTTTGTGTTCATCATTCTAGTTGATCAACATTATCTAGGGTTTGATTCATTTTGTTGAATTCAAGTTAAATAGTTGAACAAGAATCATACTTGCAATAGAACTTGACATACAACTATTGAACTGTTATTAAAGTTTATATTTCCGCTGCAAACGTCAACGAAACAATCAAATTGACCTAACTTGATCAACCTAGCCCGTGAAATCCGGACTAGTCCGCACTTTACCGGACTAGTCCGATATATCTGGGTTTGACCTTGTTGTTGAAGTGCTACAGGAACCGAGAAATTTCAAAAAGGCCTATTCACCCCCCCCCCCTCTAGGCCTACATTCAATTGGTATCAGAGCGGGTTCTTCAAGAAAGAGTGCAACCACTCGAAGAGATCATGTCGGACATGAAGGAAGTCCAGAAAATCAACAACCAGGAAGAAATGAACAATGACAAGCACCAAAAGCTTGAAAAGTATCTCGAAGCCATTCAAGACTTCGATGATGATGATGAGGAGACATTGGAGCTGAAAGCACTCCTTAGAAAGAAAGCGCTTTCCAAAGGGAAATCTAAAGTCGAAGAAAAGAAGAAGGGGAGTAGTCACACCGACTACTCCCGATATCCTTTTAATTATGACCGTTTAAATTCTAACAGCAGTCATTATCTATCTATTCCTCTCAGAAAAGCCCCACACTTCGATGGGAGTGATTACTCCATGTGGAGGCAAAATATGAAGATGCACTTGATTTCCCTTAACCCAAGTTTATGACATATTGTGTGCACAGGAATAAACATCCCTGATGACGATGAAGAGCTCACGCCAAGTCAAGAGCAAGCCATCCACAGGAAGGCCCAAGACGCAGCCGTTATCACCTCATCTCTAAGTCGAGATGAATTCACAAAGGTGGACGGATTGGAAATTGCCAAAGAAATCTGGGACACACTACAGACAGCACATGAAGGTGACCGACATGTGCGGGAGGCAAAGATTGAAATGATTGAAGGCGAACTAGGAAGGTTCACAATTGAGGAAGATGAGTCTCCCTAGGACATGTACAACAGACTGAAGACTCTTGTGAACAAGGTTCAATCATATGGGAGCAAAAAGTGGAATGACCACGAGGTTGTAAAGCTCATCCTTAGAGCCTTTATGCCTCGCAATGTCACACTTTGCTCTATGATCCGAGAAAGTCCCGGGTACAAGAAAATGACTCCGGATGAACTGCTTGGCAAAATCATCAACTTTGAGATGATGGAGAAGCAAGCCAAGCACGTAAAAGAAATAGCCGACCTCACATCAGCCAAGAAGAAGGGAGTTGCCCTAAAGTCCTCACTCAAGCCTCTATCCAAAGAAGCAAGAGAAGCACAGCTTGAGGAGGACAGCGATGATGAAAGCAGTGAGCTGGACGAAGAAGATATGATTTTGTTCATGAAGAAGTTCAAAAGAATTATGAAGAAAAGACAAGGAACAAAATCGAGTGAAGGAAAATACAAGGAGAAGACAAAGCCGAAGATGAGGCGGGCATGCTATAATTGTGGTGAGTACAATCACTTTATAGTCGATTGCCCGTATGAGGACAACAAGAAGAAGAGTAAAGAGTCCAAGCCTCAACCGAAGAAATTCTTCAAGAAGAAGAAACAAGCTGAACAAGCACACATCAGAAAGGAGTGGGACTCAAACGATGAGTCCTCATCGTCCGATGACGAAGAAATGGCTAGCATAGCCATTGAAAGCATGTCCAAGAAACCCACACTCTTCCCCACGCGCGGTGCAAAGAAGGCAAATGGAACTTGCCTCATGGCTAAGGAAGGTAAACGCAAGGTAAACATCAAAACTCCTTCCTTGCATTCTTACTCAAGTGATGATGATCTAGATAGTGATGATGAAGATATGCTAATTGGTTTAGATAGAAAAACTGCTGCTAAAATGAAATTCTTGCTTAACCAACTTGTTGAGAAGGAAGAGCTAATTGATCGTCAAGAAGACATGATTATTTCCCAAAAGGAGAAGCATGTCGAACTTGACAATCTTCTAGTTCTTAAAAAGGAGAGAAACCACTCACTAGAGCTTGAGCTAGCTTCAAGCAAGAAAACTTGCTTGGAGTTAATCAACTCAAACGTTGCAATCAAGGATCAACTTGATGACCTAATCAAGGTCAACAAGATCCTTGAAGTGCAGGTTGAGTCACTCAAGCTTAGTGAACCTTCCTCCTCTTCAAGCCTACCTTCTCAACCCACTTCAACTAATATCTCTCATATTTGCAAATGTGATAAAATTAACACCAGGTTGAAGGAAAATTCTACCTCCACAAAGGACAAAAATCTTACCCAATGTGTAATATTTGACAAGGAGAGGATCAACTATGCACGTAGTGCATATTTGGTCCAAAGACCTCCAAATGTCAAGTATGGCATTGGTTACTCTTATGATGGAAAGCAAAGAGCTGGAAATCATAAGAATAACAAGGGAAGGATTACCTTTGTGAAGGGAGGACCCTCACAACCTGGTAACTCGAAAACTAAAAACCCGAACTCTCATGAAAACCGGACTAGTCCGGTTGTAGTCCGGACAAGTCCGGTCATCCGGACAAGTCCGGTCACACAGACTAGTCCGACCCATAATCAACAGCAACTCTTGTTTAAAACTTTTGATGCTTCTTATGTATTAATGAAAAATAATGTTGGTAAAGTGTATGCTTATTATGCCGGGCCACGCCATGGGAACACAAAATCCCATGTGTGGGTGCCCAAATGTATTGTTACTAACCTCCAAGGACCCAAGCAAGCTTGGGTACCTAAAACCAAGGTGTAATTTGTTTTTGCAGGCCTACTCCTCCGGTGGATCCAAATGGGTGCTAGACAGTGGATGCACCAACCACATGACCGGAGAAAGGAGGATGTTTGTGGAGTATGAAGTGAACAAGGACCCAAACGAAGGCATCTACTTTGGGGATAACAGTCAAGGAATGGTCCTCGGTACCGGTAAAATAGCAATATCCTCTGAACACACTCTTTCTCATGTTCTACATGTTGAATCTTTAGATTATAACCTGCTGTCCATATCTCAATTATGTGACAAAGGTTATAATTGCTTGTTTACTAACGAGGGTGTGACCGTCTCAAGGAGAAGTGATGGTTCCGTTGCATTCAAGGGTATGTTAAAGGGAAAGCTTTACCTTGTTGACTTCAACAAGGATAAAGCCGAACTCGACACATGCTTGATTGCAAAGACCAACATGGGTTGGCTGTGGCATAGACGGCTGGCACATGTTGGTATGAGGAACCTTCAAAAACTCCTCAAGGGCGATCACATCCATGGTTTGAAAGATGTTGTGTTTGAGAAAGACAGGCCTTGTAGCACGTGCCAAGCAGGGAAGCAAGTTGGAGCACAACATCCCGCGAAGAACATCATGACCACGACAAGACCACTCGAACTACTTCATATGGACTTGTTTGGTCCAATTGCTTACATAAGCATCGGCGGTAATAAATACCGTTTAGTTATTATTGATGATTTTTCCCGCTTCACTTGGGTGTTCTTTTTACATGACAAGTCAGAAACACAAGGAACGCTCAAGAAATTCTTCAAGCGAGCTCAAAACGAGTTCTCACTATCGATCAAGAGTATTCGGAGCGACAACGGCACGGAGTTCAAGAACATACAAGTGGAGGAGTACCTTGATGAGGAAGGAATCAAGCACGAATTTTCAGCACCATACTCTCCACAACAAAATGGAGTTGCCGAAAGGAAGAACCGAACGCTCATAGAGATGGCAAGAACAATGCTCGATGAATACAAGACTTCAGATCGATTTTGGGCGGAAACAATCAACACCGCTTGCCATGCCACAAATCAACTCTACCTTCATCGACTACTAAAGAAGACCCCCTATGAGCTACTCACCAGTAACAAACCGAACATTTCATATTTTCGAGTTTTCGGTTCTCCTTGCTATATTTTGAACAAGAAGCCCAGGACTTCAAAGTTCGCTTCGAAGTCCGATGAAGGTTTCTTGCTTGGTTATGATTCGAACACTTACGCCTATCGTGTTTTCAACAAGGCCTCCAGACTTGTTGAAGTGGCACGTGACGTAGTGTTCAATGAAACTAATGGCTCCCAAAAGGAGCAAGTTGATCAATGTGAATTAGGTAAAGAGGAAGCCCCCTATCAAGCATTGAAGAGGATGGCTCTAGGCGAAGTACGACCACAAGAGTCATCGTCACAAATACAAGAGGAAAGTGAACCACAAGAGGAGATCAACAATCAAGGGGGAGCCTCGATACAAGATCAATCACAGGAATATGAACATGATCAACAAATCAACGAGGACAACAACTCAGGGGGAGAAGAAGATGATCACCAACATACGACCCCCCAAGTGCCACACCCAAGAGTACACCAATGCATTCAAAGGGATCATCCAATCGACAACATCATCGGCGACATCCAAAAGGGAGTAACTACTAGATCTCGTATAGCAAATTTCTGTGAACATTACTCGTTTGTCTCCTTTTTAGAACCCCACAGGACTGAGGATGCATTGAAGGATCCGGACTGGGTGGTGGCAATGCAAGAAGAGTTGAACAATTTCAAGAGAAACGAAGTTTGGGAACTTGTGGAAAGACCCAATGCAAATATTGTGGGCACCAAGTGGGTCTTCCGCAACAAGCAAGACGAACACGGAGTGGTGACAAGAAACAAGGCACGACTTGTGGCCAAAGGTTACTCACAAGTCGAAGGTTTGGATTTTGATGAAACCTTTGCTCCAGTAGCTAGGCTTGAATCAATTAGAATATTACTTGCATATGCTACTCACCATGATTTCAAGCTGTATCAAATGGACGTGAAAAGCGCCTTCCTCAACGGACCGATCAAGGAGGAGGTGTACGTGGAGCAACCACCTGGGTTTGAAGACGAAGAGTTCCCCGACCACGTGTATAAACTGTGTAAGGCTCTCTATGGCCTCAAACAAGCTCCTAGAGCTTGGTATGAGTGTCTTAGAGATTTTTTAATTGATAATGGTTTTCAAATTGGCAAAGTAGACTATACATTATTCACAAAAAATCTGGATAATGATCTTTTTATTTGCCAAATCTATGTTGATGATATAATTTTTGGATCAACTAACCAATCTTTCTATGAAGAGTTTAGTAAAATTATGATAGACAGATTTGAAATGTCAATGATGGGAGAATCGAAGTACTTCTTGGGATTCCAAGTGCGGCAACAAAAGGAGGGAACATTCATAAGCCAAACCAAGTACACGCAGGACATACTCAAGAAGTTTGGCATGGACAAGGCAAAGCCCATAAAGACTCCCATGGCTACGAATGGCCACTTGGATCTCAATGAAGATGGACCGAGCGTCGACCAAAAGGTATATCGCTCCAAGATTGGATCTTTACTTTACTTATGTGCATCTAGGCCAGATATTATGTTGAGTGTATGTTTGTGTGCAAGATTTCAAGCCAACCCTAAGGAATGTCATTTGACAGCTGTAAAGAGAATCCTAAGATATTTAGTTCATACACCCAACCTTGGTCTTTGGTACCCAAAAGGCTCAAAATTCAATCTCATTGGGTATTCCGATGCAGATTATGCCGGGTGCAAAGTTGATAGAAAAAGCACTTCCGGCACTTGCCAATTCCTAGGAAGATCCTTAGTTTCTTGGTCATCCAATAAACAGAACTCCATTGCATTATCCACAGCCGAAGCAGAGTATGTTGCAGCCGGGAGTTGTTGTGCACAACTCCTTTGGATGCGACAAACTCTAAGGGATTACGGTTACAATATGAACCGTATTCCTCTCCTTTGTGATAATGAGAGTGCCATTAAAATAGCCCACAATCCAGTTGAGCACTCTAGGACTAAACACATTGACATAAGACACCATTTTTTGAGAGACCATTCCATGAAAGGAGACATATCCATCTCTCATGTCAACACCCAAAAACAATTGGCCGACATATTCACCAAGCCACTTGATGAAAAACGTTTTTGCGAACTCCGAAATGAGCTAAACATTCTTGATTCTCGGAGTGTGGCTTGAAAAGTTGCATACCTGTATGATTGCTTCAAAATATTGATTGAATTGTGAAAATCATCCCTCTTCTTTTTTCTCTCGAAAAACTATGTCAATTATTAGATCTTGATGAATTTTTGATCATAGTATGATTGTTGTTTGCTTACTGGTCAAATTCATCAAGATTATTTGAATTGTTTTGCCTCTCTACTCTCAATTATTGGACCTTCATATATATATGAATGGGCTATGCAATTCTTTCCTGGTGACCACGGACAAGTCCGTGGTTACCCGGACTAGTCCGCCATTGCAGACTAGTCCGCAGAGTGCCGGTTAGGCCGGACTAGTCCGACAGACCACGGACTAGTCCGATATAGGTCTCTAGATGACTTCGGACTAGTCCGGTCATGTCCGGACTTGTCCGATTTTTCGCGTCCATAACCCTAGCCGCCACCAAACCCTAATCCCTTCACCCCACACTCGCCCCCAAGCTTTCTCTCTCTTGCGCTCGAGCTCCCAAGGCGAATCCTTGATTCCTCCGTCGAAAAGCCTCAATCTTGGGCGGAGATCAAGCTTGAAGACTCGGGGATTGAAGTTAGCGGACAAGTCCGGCCTCCAACCCCCAAAATCTCAAGCTTCCTTTGATTTCTTGGTAAATTTTCTTCAAAACCCTAAGAAATCACAAATTTCTCTATTGCTTATCGTTTGGCCTAGCATTCTTCACTAGTTACATGTCTAGTTGGTGTACTATGTGTATGCTAGACTATTTTTACCTTAGGGATCAATTTTTGTCAAGTCTGTTAGGTTTTTGCAAATGAACACTGGACTAGTCCGGTCCAGGTACGGACAAGTCCGGTCCCCCGGACTAGTCCGTGCCTGTGCACCGGACAAGTCCATTGTTTCTGAACCAAAACCTAATTCTTTAATTCCCTAATGCCTTCCATTGCCATCTTACCTCACCAATACCTTGTATAACTTGTCCTTTCTCTTGATCACTCATTCTCAGATCATGTCGAGCTCCGACAACGAAATCTTCGATTTCGAGGCTGAGTTGGACCACGAGGTGGCACCTCGGTCCTCGGCGGGTCTTGGCAAGAAACGCCAAGAGAGACCCTCCGAGCCTGGTCCCTCACCTCCCCAAGTTCGAAGGAAGGTGTGCGCCAAGAAGCCTGCCTCGAAGGCTGCTCCGTCTACAAGCGGCCTTCGCCAAGCAAAAGGAAAAGGCAAGGGAGTAGCAACGGGGCCAATTGGGCCCTTGAAGCTACACGCTCCCAGGGAAGGGGTTCGGGACCCCAATGAAGAGAGATTCAATGGGAAAGGCAGTGATGTGGCAGTGAAGCTTAGGAGCATTGATTGCTATGCAAGGCCCAAGCAAGCAGCTGATGGCAGATTTTGGTCAAATTTCCATGCTGATTTCTACAAGCTGGTCTACTTGCCGATGAAGACCCTGGTGGTGCGCAGACAATGGATTGACTGGGCCCACCTTGAGAAGAAGAAATGTGCAGCCTTTGATGAAGTGATAGCAGCTGCAGAGAGACATGGTCTGAAGGATCTCTTTGCCTTCAGACACAACTGGAATGATGAAGTGATAGCACAATTCTATGCAACGTGCCACTTCTCGAGTGAAGATGAAGAAAGTGTGACTTGGATGACCCATGGATCCAAGTACTCCATCACTCAGGAGGATTTTGCAAACCTGCTCCACTTAGACTCTGCTGAAAATGACCACCTAATCATCCACAACATAGGGGTCATTGAGAGGGACGGAATGAAGTTCATGTATGAGCCCAACTCTAAGTATGTTCCTCCCTCCACAAAGAACATGAAGCCCTTCTTTGTGGTCCTGAACAGAGTTCTCTGGAAGACCATTGCCCCTAAGGATGGGGATGCAGGGAGTGTACAGGGTTACCTCCGGACTCTAATGAGGGTCATAAGCAAGAAGAGACAGTTTGATGTTGCAGACTATATTTGGAATGATATGGTCAATATCTCAAGTACCCCCAACCGATCATGTGGCTATGCCCCTTACTTGATGTTTATGATTGAGAAGGTCACAGGGATCGAGTTTGTGAAGGATGTGGAGCACACTCCACTGAGGCCTCAGAAGCCTCAGCCAGTGAGTGTCCAGGCTGCTCCATCGCCGGCCTCAAGCCCCGAGGCACCGGCAAGGCAAGAAGAAGCTGCTAGGGCTCATCCTCCCTCCAGGGAAGCCCCTCAGAAAGGATCCGCCAGTGGGATCCTCAAGTACTTGGCTGCAATTTTCTCCTCATGCAAGAAAACTGAAGTGAAGCTTCACAAGCTAAATTAGAAGAGGAAGGAGAACATGAGGTACATAAAAGCCAATGTGAAGCAGCTGAGTGAGAAGCTGGAGATCAACCCAATTGGATCTCCAGTACTTTCTGGAGATTCTGATCCGGACATCACCGAGCTTAGCCCCTTGACTCCCTCCGAGCTTGCCTATTTTGGCATTGGGGGCTCGAGCAGCTCCGCTCCTCCTCCTCCCTCTCAACCTCGTCAAGCGGAAAGTGATGAAGACGATGAAGACGACGAGAGGACTGACAGCAAAGAGTGAAGCCCTAGGACCTTCCTCTCTCTCTTTTTGGTGTCTTGATGCCAAAGGGGGAGAGATTGAGGGGGAGTCTCTAGTCTTAGCTTTAGCTGAATAGGATGCGAGGAGAGAGCTCTCTATGTATTTTTAATTGTGATTGTATTTGTTTAACACTATTTTCATATCATGTTTTGTCATGTGTTAAATTGCTCAATTAATTTGCAAGTGTGTGATGAAATCTGAATTTTTGCTCCTGAAATGCCATATTCACTTGATATTAGTTGATCAATGCAAATTCTGTCATTCTTAATGCATTCATGCTCTTAGTATGCATCCCACCATAAAGAATGCACACATGAATAATTATCTTGTTGCTTGATGTATTTTTGAGTCATATGTGCATACTTTATGAAAATCTCATTTTATACCTCATTTTGTGAAATCACAATTGGTTGTCATCAATCACCAAAAAGGGGGAGATTGAAAGTGCATCTAGGACTCCCTTGTGGGTTTTGGATGATTTATGACAAGCAATTGGGATCCTAATCCTTTTGTTGAGATGAATGCAGGAAAATGATGAAAAATGAGCAAAGTGCCAAAAAGAGGGAAAATTGAGAAGGAAAATGAATTTGAGCTCAAGGAGAAGAAATTAGTAGTTTAGTATGTATGGAGTGTGTTAAGGAAACACACCCAAGAGCTCAATCTCATTTAATCACACACACACAATGCACAAAGCTATACAGGACCGGACTAGTCTGATACCAGCCGGACTAGTCCGATATCACTTTCTGCACTAGATCGGACAAGTCCGGTCTCTACCGGACTAGTCCGATATCTTTCTGATCCACTTCGGACTAGTCCTCTCCAATGCGGACTAGTCCTTAACACAATGCACAAGTCACACAAAATCGGACAAGTCTGTTGTGACCCGGACTAGTCCGATATTCATTCTGATCCACTTCGGACAAGTCCGGTGTCTACACGGACTAGTCCGATATACACTCTAATCTAAATCGGGCAAGTCCTCCAAGTGCGGACTTGTCATCCTAAACACTTAGGGTTTCACAGGTCCGGACAAGTCCGATGACAATCGGACTAGTCCGAAGCTTTCCAGTAGCAAAATCGGACAAGTCCGTTTTCAACCGGACTAGTCCGATATTCCTGGACACTTAGGGTTTGCTTCGCACAGCACACCGGACTAGTCCGGTCACCACCACGGACTAGTCCGATCTTTCTGAACCCTAACGGTCACTTTTAGAAACCCCATATAAATAGAGGTGCACGGCCCACTTTCACCCTCTCTCGAACCCTAGCGCCGTCACACCTCCCAAGAGACTCAAAAACTACCTCTCTCCACGAAACTAAGTGAAAAATTGATCAATCCATTGAAGATCACTTGTGGATCATTGGAGAGGGCACTTGGCACACGATTGAGCTCTTGGTTTGAATCTCTAACACACTCTTGTATCTCAATTTGTATATTTCGAAGTGTGTTATTGGTGGTCTTGAAACTTGTAATCAAGGGAGCTCTCAACTTGTGAGATCGACCCTTCAACTTGGTGATTTACCCCTGCGTGATTAGTGGGAGAGGATTGGCCTTCGTGGCGATCCGACGAGGGAAGGGTTGGTGAAGACCCGGTCCTTTTGTGGGCTCCTCAACGTGGACGTAGGTTGCCTTCGTGTTAACCGAACCACGGGATAAATCTTGTGTCTTGTTTTTTTGTGTTCATCATTCTAGTTGATCAACATTATCTAGGGTTTGATTCATTTTGTTGAATTCAAGTTAAATAGTTGAACAAGAATCATACTTGCAATAGAACTTGACATACAACTATTGAACTGTTATTAAAGTTTATATTTCCGCTGCAAACGTCAACGAAATAATCAAATTGACCTAACTTGATCAACCTAGCCCGTGAAATCCGGACTAGTCCGCACTTTACCGGACTAGTCCGATATATCTAGTTTTGACCTTGTTGTTGAAGTGCTACAGGAACCGAGAAATTTCAAAAAGGCCTATTCACCCCCCCTCTAGGCCTACATTCAGTACGAGACAAGAAGATGCTGGAGAAGCTGGCGACCAAGGAAGTCACCAGCGTCACGGAACTCTTCAGCTTGGCAGACAAGTGTGCCAAAGCTGCAGAGGGTCATGAAATGCACTCCCAACCACCTCCGGAGGACAACAGAAAGTCCTCCAAGGGAGAAGCCACTACCTCCGGGAGTGGCAAGAAGAAGAAAAAGTCCAATGGCAAGAAAAAGCCATTGGTCGGCACGCCTACTGCTGCAGCTGCTGCAGCTCCGGGTGGCCGGGGGCCACGCCCCGAGAAATGACCTCGGCCGTCGTTTGAAGACAGAGGCAGCTCCAAGATGTGGTGTCCCATACACAAGACAAACAGCCACAACTTGGAAGGCTACCGAGAGGTCCAGAACCTCGCCGAGCGCTACAACAGGCGCCGGGAAGAAGTTCCTTTCCGTCAAAGGGAAGGAAAAGAAAAAGTCAACAAAGCTCCGGCCGAAGAGGAGTTAGGCTTTCAGGACCCTAAAAAGGTCTTGAAGGCTGTTTACACCTCCGTCAATGACGACTCCAATGTCTCCGACAATGAGCGTCGGAAGACCATGAACACCATCTTTGGTGGTTCGTGGGACATCACCTCCCGTCGTGTCCTCAAGACCATGTGGCGGGACATGGTCTCAGTAGCTCCCACCGCCAGGACGGAGCCTCACCAGAAGTGGATGGACACTGTCATTACTTTCGATGCTTCGGACTATCCTCGGAACATGATCGGAGCTGGCCAACTTCCATTGATGGTATCTCCTACCATCAACAACATCCAACTCCACCATGTAATGGTGGACGGAGGTTCGGGGCTGAACCTCATAAGCTTTGAAGCTTTCGTCAAGCTTCAGCTCTGACCTTCAGATCTTCGCCCCTCCCGACCTTTCTCTGGAGTAGGTTCGGGGGCCATAACCCCACTTAGTGCCATTACTCTCCCGGTGACCTTCGAGACTCAGGAGAATTATCGCACTGAGAAGTTGGTCTTCGACGTGGCGCAAATCAACTTACCATTCAACACCATCTTGGACAGGCTAGCTTTGTACCAATTCATGGCTGCTGCCCATTATGGCTATTTGGTGTTGAAGATGCCAACACTAGCAGGTGTTCTCCGAATCCGCGGGGATCGCACTGCCAGAGTGACTGCTCTGGAAGAACTCCATGCGCTTGCTACAGCGTAGGAGGAGGAATCCGGAAAGGAGCAAGCTCCTAAACCCCCGAGCATTCGTCATCGAGGCTCAACCTTTGCACCTCATGTGCAACCAAGCGGCGACACTGACATTCCCGTCAAAGTCATCCAAATTGGTTCTGACGCTGCTCAGACCACCCGTATATCGGAAGGTCTTAATGAAAAATAGGAACTCGCGCTCTTCACTTTCCTCTGGGCTAATGTTGACGTGTTTGCCTGGCAATCGTCACAAATGCCTGGGATCCCTAGGGAAGTGATTGAGCACAATCTGAAGATTTATCCCGACACTCGGCCTGTACATCAGAAGCCTCAGAAGCAATCAGTAGACTGACAGAACTTCATACGTCAAGAAGTGAAGAAGTTGCTTGAAGCTGGATTCATCCGAGAAGTCTTCCACCCAAAATGGCTGGCAAACCCAGTCGTTGTACCTAAGGCGGGCGGGAAGCTTCGGATGTGTATCGACTACACTACACTGAATAAGGCGTGTCCAAAAGATCCATTCCCACTACCTAGAATAGATCAAATAGTGGATTCCACCTCCAGGTGTGAATTACTGTGTTTCCTAGACGCATATTCTGGGTATCATCAAATCAGAATGTCTAGGGAAGATGAAGAGCATACTTCCTTCATCACAGTAGATGGGTTATATTGTTACACTGCCATGCCATTCGGTCTCAAAAATGCTGCTTCAATGTTTGTACGAGCTATGTACAAAACTTTTGGAGAGCTCATCAGAGATGTAGTGTAAGTGTACGTCGATGACATCGTCGTCAAGATCAAGAACAAGGATTCATTCCTTGACACCTTGCAAGCTGTCTTTGACAAGTTGCGAGTCACACGCACGAAGCTGAACCTGGACAAGTGTGTCTTCGAGGTTAGCTCCAGAAATCTTCTTTGATTCTTGGTGAACCACCGAGGAATAGAAGCAAATTCGGCGAAGATTAAAGGTATTGAAGACATGCAACCACCAACTGGATGTCTAGCTGCCCTCAGTCGGTTCATCTCAAGACTGGCAGAATGGGCGTTACCCTTCTTCAAGTTATTGAGGAAGTCAGGACCATTCCAATGGTCTTAAAAAGTAGAAAAGGCATTCCAGGAGCTGAAGCAGCTCCTCACCACTCTACCAACCTTGGTAGCTCCGAATCTCGATGAGCCACTTCTGCTTTACATTTCAGTAACTAACGAAGTTGTCAGCATGGTCCTGGTTGTGGAAAGACCAGAACCATACCCACTTCAGGAGTCCAGACCCCTTCGGGAGGGTCCGGAGCTACCTGAAGGTGAGTTTGGGTCCCAGCCCCCAGACTCGGATCCTCAAGGTGAGACGTCGGAGGATCCATATCCTTCAAATGAAGGAGTCACTGCTGCTGAACAAGAAGATTCAGACCCCTCCGGGAAGGTGCGGATCACTTCAGAAGAAGCTCCAGGTTCCTCCAGCCGGAACTCGGAGGTCCCCGAACAAGGTTCGTACCGCCCCCCCCCCCCCCCAGGAGGGTCCGGGTTGATGAGGAGGAAGCTCCAGGCCCCTTCCGGAGGGCCCTGACAGTCCAACGCCCAGTGTACTTCATCAGTGAAGTACTCCATGATGCCAATACTCGGTACCTAGAGGTGCATAAGCTGCTCTACGAAGTTCTTATTGCCTCTAGGAAGCTCCAACACTACTTCCAAGCTCACAAGATTTTAGTGGTAACTTCTTATCCACTGCATGCAATCTTGCATAACCCCAACTCCACTAGGAACATTGCAAAGTGGGCAGCGGAATTGGCCGAGTTCGTCCTTGAATTCGTCCCAAGATAAGCGATCAAGAGTCAAGCATTGGCGGACTTTGTGGCGGAATGGACCCCCTCTCAGTCAAATCCTGGGGTCCCCAGTGAGCAGAAGCTGGAACCCAAGGTTCCGACCTCATTGAGCCTCACTGGAGTCTCTACTTCGACGGCTCCGTGCAGAAGCAGGGGGGCGGAGCTGGAGTCCTTCTCCTCGCTCAGACCGGGGAGAAGGTCAAATACATGGTTCACCTTGACTTCAAGGCGACCAACAACATGGCGGAGTATGAAGCACTAATCTATGGGCTCAAGGTGGCACTATCGTATGGTGTCAAGCAGCTGTTGGTAAAGGGTGATTCACAGCTTGTTGTAAAACAAGTCAAAGGTGAATGTTGCTGCAATAAGCCTCAACTAGCTGCGTACCTACTTGAAGTCCAGAAGCTTCAGAAGGACTTCGACGTCCTTGATTTTTGCCATGTCTAGCGTCTCAACAACGCTGAAGCCGACGAACTCTCGACAAAAGATTCAACCGGAGCTCCGGCTCCTGACGAAACCTTCATCCAGAGATTGTCAAGACGAACAGCTTAACCTGCCGAACTGAGCGAAGGGGGCAAGACCAGCACCTCGAAGCTGGCAGTCCCGATGGCCCTGTTACCATGGCATCCATCAAGGGTCGTAGGTGTTGTAGGAAGCTCCGAGCAACCCAACACGCAAGACTCAAATCCTCAAGTTAGCTCGGATGCATGGATCTCAGAGATCCGGAGCTACTTGAAAGACAATTTCCTTCCTGATGATAATGTATCCGCTGACCAGATAGTCAGACTGGCTAAAAGATACACACTGGTAGAAGGGGATCTCTACCGGTGCGGTGCCAACGACGTCCTAATGCGGTGCTTTACAAGGGAAGAAGGCTGCAATCTCCTCACGGAAATCCATGGAGGCGAGTGTGGAAACCATGCGTCTTCCTGCACGCTGGTCGGTAAAGCCTTCCGGCATGGTTTTTACTGACCTACAACACCCTAGGATGCAACTGAGCTAGTGAAGAAATGCGAAGCATGCCAGTTCCATGCAAAGCAAATTCACACACCAGCTCAACCTCTACAAATGATACCTCCTACATGACCATTCGCTGTGTGAGGGATGGATATCTTGGGAACTTTCCCAAGAGCCGTCGGAGGTTACAAGTTCCTGTACGTTGCCATTGACAAGTTCACCAAATGGCCGGAAGCAACTCCAGTTATGACAATAAACAAGCAATCAGCTATCAACTTGTTGCAGTCCATCGTATGCAGATTTGGAGTCCCAAACAAGATCATAACTCATAATGGGACCCAATTCACAAGCTCCGCATTCCAAGGATATTGCGAAGACCTCGGCATTCAAGTTAGCTACACCTCAGTAGCTCACCCGACAAGCAATGGCCAAGCCGAGAGAGCAAATGTAGAAATCCTAAAAGGACTCAAGACACGCACATATGAGCGCCTGAAATAACATGGATCCAACTGGATTGAAGAGCTTCCGCCCACATAGTGGGCCAACAAGACAACTTCAAACCGGTCAACTGGAGAGACACCCTTCTTCCTGGTGCACGGAGCTGAAGCAGTCCTTCCTCCGGAAATCACCTTGGGGTCACTCCGGGTCTAGACCTTCGATGATGCCACGCAGGACCAGCTCCGGCGTGAAGACCTTGACCTCCTTGAAGAGGGAAGGTGCTGAGTAGCTGTTCAGAATGCCCGATACCGCCAAGCTCTTCGGCGCTATCACCAAAGGTATGTTCACATCCGACAGCTCGAGGAAGGCGATCTGGTGCTACGGAGAATACAAACTCGAGAAGGGTTAAACAAACTCTCCCCCAACTGGGAAGGACCCTTCCGAGTGATCAAAGTATCCCATCCCGGATGCGTTCACTTGGCAACCGAGGATGGGACACCTCTTACTAATCCTTGGAACATTGAGCACCTCCGTAAGTTCTACGCTTAATATCAGGGAGGTGAGTCTGTAGTTACATGAGATGTATGTTATAGAGTCATTGTACAGAGTCGGGTAGCTCATTCGGGAGAACAGCCAGACCTTCCCTGGAAGGTCCGCAAAGTTCAGGCAACACTTGTCACAGTCTCAGAACTAAAAGTGTAGCTAGGTACCTTGGGTCAAACGAGAAACGAAACACATTTAGCCTAGTTTCGTACCCTAAGAGTGTACTTGTTTCCCCTGTACCCCAGACCTATAATGAAATACATCATTGTGTGAAAACAGACTCCACATGCATTTATTTTGTACAGCCTCAATATTTTTTATTTTTCTCTTTCTTGTCTATAACAAAGTTGTGCAATTCCTAAGAAACTTTAGCTCGACCAGTTCATATATAATTCAAGTTGCATTGTCAATTCTTTCGGGTCTAAACATTATTAATGGTCTACTCGTCTAAATGCCGCCAAGCCAATCTAGGTCCGGAGTGTGCTATCGACTTAGCCTGGTCCTACACCCTAAGTGTGCCACTCTACCTACACCCCGTCAGGCCGAAATAAGATGAGTCCAAAAACGATCAGACCTAGAGAAAACAAGCCAGTGCACTTGATTGTATTTAGAATTGTGTTCGACCTAAAAATTTCTCGGGAATAGTAAGTCGCAATTGAGTTATAGATAGGGAATGGATTTTACTGTTTTTCTTGACTTCAGTGTCCAGGAAAAATAAAGATCTCATGGTGATGGTGAATGAAGCCGGAGCTATCAAAGCTCCGACGCCCCTTAAGGTGGTCTACTGTCGATGTTTCAAACATTGATAGTAGACATCACCAGAGCTACAAAGTTCTGGCAAATCCAGGGGGCCAACCGTCAACGTGAAGAAAAGATGGTGGAAGAATGCTCCCCGCTATCGAACCTCTACGTGTTAACAGTGGTCGACGCTAGAGCTACCAAGCTTCGACAACCCCAGAGGACTTGCTATCAATGCTCTACGTGTTGATGGTGGCTGCTGCGGAGCCACTAAGCTCCAGCGATGGTCGCTACAGGAGCTACTAAGCTCTGACAACCTCGGGGGTCTCTACTATCAACGCAATGAGACTTCAGACCTACGCTCTACAAGTTCGAAGCACACAAGTCTTCAACAACTGTTACGTCCTCTTGGTACATGTTCACAATCAAATCGTGTACATCTACCAGGGGGCCAAGTGAGAGAAAGATGTTGAAGACAAAAAATGAAATTCATAAAAAACTTGGATTTCATTAATCTGGAGACAAGAGATTACAAAATTGGGGAAAAAGAAGAAAGGATACAAGCGGGAGCTACAAAGAGAGAGAGAGTCCTAGACCCTATGGAAGAACGAGGTGACCTTCTGAGCAACCTCCAACACGCTAGCTTTGGCGGCTTCTCTGTCTCCGTCGATGGGGCCTTCAAGCACCGGGTCCAGTGGGAATTGAGGGTCCCGACTTGTGTAGCACGTCAGCATGTACTCTGTGACGTTCTTCGCCAGGGATTGTCCTTCGGTTTCCAGCTGGTCCGCGATGACATCACCCATCTTGGTGAGCTTGTTGCCCGCCGAGCTCAACGCCTGCAACGCCTGATCCAGCTCCGGCTCTGAATCATCCGGACGCACGGTACTAAAACCCATCGGCGTCAGCGCGTCATTGGCTTTGCCCAAGAAGTCCCAAACTTGTTGGGACCCTGCAACCCTTGAGCCTCGCATCTTTTCCAAGGATCTCTTGGTCGCTGCAAGCTCCAAATTCTCCTAGGCAAGGTGCTCTACCTCTTTGGCGTTCTGCTGAATCTTTTCAACAACCTGCCTTTCGAGTTTTTTGAGCCCCTCCTCTCGAAGGTGGATCTTGTTCCGGCGATCGACCATGTCCTTCTCCCGGCCTCGCACTTTCTTCTCCCTGGCAGCAATTTCATTCTCCCTCTTGTGGAGGTCCTGTCCTCGCTACCGGGCCTTCTTCTCCTCTTTGTCGCAGCGCTCCTCCAGCTTCTTGGCGCACTCCACGGGACTCTTGTCACCCAGAGTTAGCCTTTGAGTAAGCTCTTCCTCCCTCTTCACAAGGTCATCCCACAGCTCCAGGAGTTTTTGCTCTTCATCTTTGAGCTTTTTCTCCCGCTCCTCAAGAGCCTTCCGGCGCTTGACGAGGCTATCGTGGATGGCGCTGAGCTTCTCTTCGCGATCATTCGCTGCATTATTAGCAGCTACGACCTGTTTGTGGATGGCCCGGGACTGGTTGTCGAGGGATCGCACCATGCTTTCCCTCTCGTCCAGCAGCTGACCCCAGTACTCCAACCGGACTTTCTCCTTTTTCACCCACTCCTTGTCGTCAGCCAGCCTCGACTGCGCCAGCTTGGTCTCGAATTGGAGCCGGTTGCGCCACCTCCTAAGGGTTTGGCGCTCCTCCTCGAGGGCCTTGCTGTCGTGGTAAAAGGCTAGCTGGACCTGACAAAGACTGAAGCATGTGTTGTCGATAGACAGCGACAAAGGGATCGGCTCCGGACCTGCCGTGCTCTTCTCCACTGGCTCCAGCGGGTTCTCCGTGACAAAAATCGGGTCACACTCTACAAGAGCGGTACCCTAAGATTCCACAGCACTAGGGCCGCCCTCCGGGATAGCCTCGGCCGCCGCCGAGGAAGGTCCTGCAACAGAAGTTCCTACCTCCGGAGTCGGCTTCGAAGGTTCTGCCGCCTGGTCATCAGCAGTTGGTCCCTCAGGCGGGGGACCGGTAGCCTCCTCTTGGCACCCTGGCTCAAGCGCGGGCACCTCCAGAACCACTACCTCCGGGGCAGGCTTTGAAGGTTCGGGTGGAGCTAAAGCCACTTCCGGCTCCGACGCTGGCGCCTCCTCCACTTCCAGTTCAGGTGTTGGTGCCTCGACTGCCATTGGCTCTAGCGCCGGCACTTCTTCGACAACCAGCTGAGGCGCCGAAACTTCATCAAGACCGGCCTCTGCCGCCAGAACTTCATCAACACTCGGCTCCACCGCCGGGGCTTCATCAACCACCGGCTCCACTGCTGGGGCTTCAACAACATCTGGCTCTAGGGCCAGGACTACAGCTACCTCCGGCTCTGAGGCCGGAGCGTCCATCATCTCAGCATCCAAACCCGGAGCTTCAACCTCCAGGGCTGGTGTCGCTGGTACATCTTTATTCCCGTGGTACGGTGCTACCACGGGAGCTTCAAGGGATGAATCGAGGTCAAGGACCACGATAGCTGGTGCCAGAGCTGCCGCAGCCTCAGCCACCTCTTGAGGCAGTGTCGGAATTGGAGCCGGAGCCTCCGCTTACACAGCCTCAGCCGCTGCTGCAGGAACTGAAGCTTCAACTGAAAGTGCATCTAGGTTCCCCGTGGGTTTTGGATGATTGATGACGACAATTAAGTCGCTAATGAGCTCATGTGATCTTAGCACAGGTGTGGACTCGATTGGAGGCGCAAACCCTCAAAAAGGAAAGGAAAGGAAACGGAGTCGACTCGAAGCGTAGAAACTAGGGTTTCTAGCGTGTTGAGTTAGACTAGCCGTAGAAATAGGAGGGTGTGTGCATAAAGTGCAAAGAGATCAAAGTAGGAGCTCAAGAGTGGTGGTTGAGGTAGAAATCCTATTTTAAGTTGAAGTTAGAGTAGCCTGGCAGGAGTGGCCGGACTAGTCCGCCATAGGGCCGGACTAGTCTGCTCCTGGCCAGACTAGTCCGTTTTCACACGGACCAGAAGATCATGTGTGACTTCGGACTAGTCCGTAGTGGACCGGACTAGTCCGGGGTACCCCTTGAAGTGGAGTTTCGGGACTAAGTCCTAGAGAGCGGACTTGTCCGTTTTGGGGCGGACCAAAAGGTCCCGTGTGAGATCGGACTAGTCCGTCCGTGGGCCGGACTAGTCCATGTTGTGGAGTGCAGAGTGGTTTTGCGACTAAATCTGGGAAGGCCGGACTAGTCCGTGGTCTCCAGACTAGTCCGTTTTCACACGGAACAAAAGGTTCTGTGTGAGATCGGACTAGTCCGGTGAGGGCCGGACTAGTCCGTTGTCGAAGTTACCGTTTGAATTTGAAGTTTGGCAGGTAGCGTGACGATTGCCGCGCAGTGCGACAGTTGTCAGAGGGGTCAGTGGTCCCCTAGGCCGGACTAGTCCGGGCCTGAGGCCGGACTAGTCCGCCCTTTTGCTGAAGTCAGCAGTATGGGCATGGGACCTCTATAAATAGAGGTCCCCTGGGTTCTTTTGAACCAACTCTTGAAAACTCTCGAACCCTAGCGCCGCCACAGCCAACTTGGAGCACTCTTAAGCCTCTTTCTTGCTAACTTTCCCTCTAAAACTAATTCTTGAGTGGATTAGGGTTTAGTGAGGTGGAGAAGAGGAAGAACATTGCGCTTGTGCTCCCGGTTTGATCTCTTGCACTCATTGAGTCTTTGTGAGCTGTGTGTTGAGTGTGTTTTGTGTTGTTGATCATCTTTGTGGTGTGGGAGCCTCAGATTGTGAGAAGCCCCAACGAATCTTGTATTTGCACTTTGAGATAGTGGAGAACCAAGTTAGGCCCGTGCGGTAAACTTGGTGAGGGAAGGGTTGGTGAACCCGGTCCTTTGTGGACTCCTCAACGGGGACGTAGATTCTTGTGTGGAATCGAACCTCGGGATAAAATCCTTGTGTCTCCGTGTTCTTCGCATTTTGTTTATCGCATATCTCGTTGTAGGGTTGCTAGTCTTGTCGTGTGCGTCACATTGCTTAATCTTGTTGAAACTTGACTCACTCTTGTGTTGATAGTTTCTAAACTTGTCATAAACATATACTCACTTGTAGCCTCGAGAAAATCCCCTTAAAACTTGCTAGAAACACTTTTAGGGTTCTTCATGCAGGCTGACCGGACTAGTCCGCCCCTAGACCGGACTAGTCCGCCCCCTGTGATTTAACCTCGTTTTATTAAGTCATTTGCAGGTCGATTAGCCTATTCACCCCCCCCCCCTCTAGGCAACTTTCAATTGGTATCAGAGTCGGACTCTCCACAAAGAGTCTAACAACTCAGAGAGATGGCCGGAGTGGTGTTTGAAGAGGTGTCGACCAATGATTCTCAACCGACACGTGAGGAGACAATGGCTTATCAAGACAAGCCAACGGATGATGAGGAGACTCGCCAGCTCAAGGCGAAGCTCTGGGAGAAGTTGAAGATTGCCGTGGTTGAGCCATCAAGCTCATCAAGTGGTGGCGGCGGGGTCAACTACAACCGACAAGGGTTCAACTATGAATGCCTTGCCGCCAACAACCACTATCTCTCCATCCCATTGGGGAAACCTCCTCAATTCGATGGAACCGACTACGGGATGTGGAAGCATAACATGAAGATCCACCTCGTGTCACTCAATCCGGCATTGTGGCAAATTTTCATGACCGGGGTGGAGATCCCGAAGGATGAGGACAACATCACGCAAGAACAAGCCATCCTCATCCACCACAACGCTCAAGCTGCGGGTGTGATCATCTCATCCCTCTCAAGAGATGAGTTCAACCACGTCGATGGTCTTGAGGTGGCCAAAGACATATGGGTGTGACACCCGGTTCCGAAAATGAACCAAGCGTAACTCATATGTGTGCCCAGGATGTTCAACACACATACACGGGTCATTCACAAATGATAAACAGAATTTAACCACGTCTTAACTAATAAATAAGTACTTTATTACAATAATCCAATAGTTCACGAATAATAAAACTCTAAATAATTGCAGCGGAAAATAAACTAAACAGCACGACTCCAATCCACAGGCAATTGACGGCGGTACGCAACCTAGTACTCCACGTGATCCTCAGGGTACTCCCAATTGTCTCCAGTAGCTGTTGGGGGGGATTGCAAGGGTGAGTACATGTCGTACTCAGCAAGTGTGGAAAGTATGACATGTGGCTTATTCAAACGACGAATGTAATAAATGGCTAAGTGCTGAAAAGTACAGTAAAACATTTGAAAAGCATAATACTATGTCTATGTGAAACAATCCCATCATAACCATCGTATTAACATAATATAAACCATATCCAATTATTGCCAACATTACCATTATCCATGTCCAATTACCATAACTCAAATTCATATCCATGACCATAATCCATAAACCATAACCATTACCAAACCATAACCATAAACCAATCATAACCATTAACCAACCATAACCATTAACCACCCATAACCATAAACCAATCATAACCATTAACCAACCATAACCATTAACCACCCATAACCATCCCAATTTCCAACTCTAATCATGTAGGTCATCCAGGCGCTCATAACCGGGAGCACGGCTATCATGATAGTTTTTAACACTCTGCAGAGGTTGTACCACTTTACCCACATGTTTGTGATTTTATCACCTTTCGATGACTAAGAAACCTCCATTGTGCCATCTCACACTTCCGTAGGTGTGTGGCCAAGAGATCACAAAATAGCCTTTCAAAGGGACCACTAGTATGTACGGGCCCATTGAGGTTTCACCGGCAGGCTTGAATCTCCATTCTCCCACCCACGGGCCCCCTCGTGTGCCATGCGGATCCCAGGGCAGTCCTCCTCGACTCCCATTCCCCGCGCCATCCAATGGTCCATACAATACTAGCAGCGCTCCTAATTATTCAGCTACGCCGCACCCATACTTGGCCTTGTGGTGGCACTGTTGACCTGGCATATTCTCGCATGAACCGGTCCTTAGATCTAAGGCAAGCAAACCACCATAACATCCAACCCATCCACAAAACCATGCTTGCTTAGATCACCCATCGTATTGACCAATTCACATTAATCAGAATATCGTTGATGCATAATTAAATGTGTAGTGTTGTTTACCATCCCAATTAGTTAAGCGGAGCAAATAGGTAAAAACCCTTCCCGACTCTCTACCATAAATTCCAGGTGACAAGGGTGGTCAAACAAAACTAGTAAACTTCCTACCATAGGATTCCCATCAATTTGACACAAGCATGTAAGTTCGCAAACAAAACATTTAATTTAAAATAGGATCAATATGCTTCAAGGACACTTGCCTTGCTCCGGCGGATGGGGTTGCTCAAGCGCTTCAAAGTCTTGGTTTTGGAAATCCTCGTATGCGGCCTCTTGAGCACGTTCCTCTATGTGTGATCATACATACAAGAAAACATATACAATTCAATATAATGCACACAAAATAATCAACATGCAATGACATGCATGCATGCACAATTTAATAATTAATTTACTACGATCGTTTATTAATTAGATGCGACTAGTTCATACGTGTTCATATGAGTTTACGGGGGTTTTAGGGTGGATTAATGCTGCTGAAAATAAAATTATGGTGCAACTAAAATCAATTCACGCCTATTAGATTCAATATGATCGCTAAAATTCGCATCGGGAACGAATCCTACCGTAGATCTGACGGCTTGACAGTCGCGGAACAAATGCGATGCGTAGACGAAGTGGATGGCGCAGCAGTCCTTCGGCGGCACGACGACGGCGGCGCGATGTCGGCGACGATCTCCGGCGAACGGTGACGCTCTCCTCTTTTTCTCCCTCTTCTCCCCCTTCTTTTTCTCTTTTTTTCTTCCCTGGGCGCAGCTCTCTGGACTCCCCTTTTTTCCTCTGTTCGGCGGCTGCTTCTGGCGGCAGCATCGTGGGGCTTCCGTTGTATTTATAGGGGCGGCGGGAGTCATCGGGGAATCTGTTGCGGAGCCGGCGGGATCGGGAAAAAATCGTAACCGGCTCGGTCGTTACGGCGCGGGAGTCCGGGCGCTCGGGAGAATCGGCGTTGGCGGGAAAATCGCGGGGAGGGGCTGAGTCGGACCGGCCGCGGGACTCGGGGCGCGTCGTACCGGGGCGGGACGCGTACGGCGCGGGAGGCCGGCGCTGGTGGGATCCAGCGGCTCGGGGAGGCGTTCGAGGCGGGGGGGAACCGGGGCGGGGCCCGGCTGAGCGCGCGCTGCGCGCTGCAGCGGCAGGCGGCGGGTGCGTGCGTGCGCCTCGGGGCGCGGGAGACGCCCGCTGGCTGGGCCAGCTCGGCCTGGCCAGCGGTGATTTCTCTCTTTTTTTTCTTTTTTTTACTTTTCCTTTATTATATAATTATTTATATATATATATATATTTTATATATATTATTAATATTATATATTTATTATTTATTATTTTTATAACATATTCCCTATTACAAGTTTTAGGCTATAATTATTGTTTTCTTTTTCTTCTTTTGCTACACATATTTGTATATGTATATGTTTTATTATTTTTCTTTTATTCTACTAGTGTTTAATGCATGCCCATGTATGCAATGCATGATGCAAAGATTTAGGGTGTTACAGTGGGACACCCTCAAGACGGCGCATGAGGGAAATCGAGTGGTCAAGGAGGCCAAGATCGAGCTCATCGAAGGAGAGCTTGGGAGGTTCGCCATCTTGGATGGTGAATCCCCCCAAGACATGTACAACCGGTTGAAGATACTCATCAACAAGAGCCGATCATATGGCTGCACCAAGTGGACCGACCACGAGGTGGTGAAGAGGATGATCCGGGCATTCATGCCTAGGAACGTCGCTCTTTGCTCCATGATTCGAGAAAGCCCGGGGTTCACTAAAATGACCCCGGAGGAGGTCCTTGGTAGGATCATCAACCACGAGATCATGGAGAAGGAGGCGCTCTTCTACAACGACCTTCAAAAGTTCACCGCCTCCAAGATGAAGAATGTTGCACTTAAGGCAACACCCTCTTCAAAGGAGCAAGAGGAAAGCGATGAGGAGAGCCTCGACACCGATGAGGAAGAGGCCTTCTTCATCAACAAATTCAAGAGGATGATGAGGAGGAAGAAAGGTAGATACAACCATGAGGGCAAAGGGAAGGAAAGAGCAAGGCCCAAATCAAAAAGGGCTTGCTACAATTGTGGCGAGTACGGCCACTTCATCGTTGATTGCCCCCATGAAGAAGTGAAGAAGAAGAAGGAGGGCAAGCCTCAAGAGAAGAAATTCTTCAGGAAGAAGAGGCCCTCCGGACAAGCACACTTGGGCAAGGAGTGGGACTCTAACGATGAGTCCTCCTCTGAAGAAGAAGAGGAGAAGATGGCTACCATAGCCATCGGGAAGAGCTCCAAGGGAAGCAAGCTCTTCCCCAACCTCAACAACGACTACAAACCGACTTGCCTTATGGCAAAGGAGGGAAGGAGAAAGGTAACATCTCACTCCTCCCCCTCCATTTCCTCTCATGATGAATTTGATAGCGCTAGTGAGAATGAGCATATGTTTAAGGACATAAGCAAAAGCACCCTGCGTAGGATGAAGTTGCTTATGGATGAGATCTTTGAGAAGGAGGATCTCATTAACAGACAAGAGGACATGCTCATCCTTGAAAAGGAGAGATGTCAAGAGCTCAACGAGCTCCTTGAGCTTGAAAGAGAGAAGAGCAAGGCATTGGAACACGAACTTGCTCTAAGTAAGAAAACGTGTTCAAGTCTTGAGGAGAAAACAATTGAGCTCAAGGATGAACTTGGGAACTTGTCAAAAGTTAACAAGATCCTTGAGACTCAAGTTGAGTCTCTCAAGAACAATGCAGCCTCTTCCTCTAAGAGCTCAACCTCCTCAAAGGCCTCATCCAATGCAATCCCGCCTTGCAAGTGCTCTAACTTAATCCTTAAGCTTAAGGATGAACTCAACTTAGCGCAGGGCAAGCAAGCACCAAAGGGTGCCATCTTTGACAAGGAGAAGGTGGCGTATGCACGAAGTGCATACACCAACACAAGACCTCCCCATGTCAAGGATGGTCTTGGCTATACTAGAGATGGAAGGCACAACGCCAAAACCTCTAAGTATGGCAAAGACATGATTGTCTTTGTTAAGGGGAGTTCATCCACAACTAAAATTGAAAATAACTCACCCTCTAGCAACATAATGCCTAAATCTGAACCGCATCCTCTATTCCATGATTTTGATGCATCTTATGTGCTTATGAGAAACAAATATGGCAAGGTGTTTGCTAGATATGTTGGGCCACTCCGCAAGAGCCCCAAGCCTTGCGTGTGGGTGCCCAAATGCCTAAGCACTAACGTAAAAGGACCCAACTCCGCTTGGGTACCTAAAAGGAAGGCATACATTTGTTTTGTAGGCTTACTCCTCCGGCGGATCGAAGTGGGTGTTGGATAGTGGATGTACCAACCACATGACCGGAGAGAGGAGCATGTTCATAGAGTATGAGGAGAACGAGGACCCAAGTGAAGGAATCTTCTTTGGGGATAATAGCCAAGGGAAAATCCTTGGCTCCGGTAAAATTGCTATCTCCTCTTCGCATACTTTATCTAATGTTTTGCATGTTGATTCCCTAGACTATAATCTCCTATCCATATCACAGTTGTGTGATAGAGGATATAAACGTGTTTTTTCTAGTGAGGGTCTGAATGTTCTGAGAGAGGGTAATGACTCAATAGCCTTTAAGGGAGTGCTCAAGGGAAAGCTCTATCTTGTGGACTTTACCACGGATAAGGCTCAACTTGACACATGCTTAATGGTGAAAGCCAACATGGGATGGCTTTGGCATAGAAGGCTAGCCCATGTTGGAATGAGGAACCTTCAAAAGCTCCTTAAGGGAGAGCACGTTCGTGGCCTAAAGGATGTGGTATTCGAAAAGGATAGGCCATGTAGTGCGTGCCAAGCGGGAAAGCAAGTAGGAGCTCAACACCCCTCTAAGAATGTCATGACGACAACTAGACCTTTGGAGTTACTCCATATGGATCTTTTTGGCCCCATTGCTTATATTAGCATTGGTGGCAACAACTATGGTCTAGTCATCGTTGATGACTTCTCTAGATATACTTGGGTGTTCTTCTTGCATGATAAGAGTGAAACCCCCGGTGTCCTCAAGAAATTCCTAAGGAGAGCTCAAAATGAGTTCACCTTAAGGATAAAGGCTATAAGGAGTGACAATGGCACCGAGTTCAAGAACATGCAAGTAGAAGAGTTCCTAGATGAGTAGGGCATCAAGCATGAATTTTCCGCTCCCTATTCTCCTCAACAAAATGGAATTGCCGAAAGAAAGAATAGGACGCTTCTTGAGATGTCAAGGACGATTCTAGATGAGTACAAAACATCGGACCGGTTTTGGGCAGAAGCGGTTAACACCGCTTGCCACGCCGTAAACCGATTGTACCTTCATCGCCTCCTCAAGAAGACTCCTTATGAGCTTCTCGTTGGTAAGAAGCCCAATGTTTCTTACTTTCGTGTCTTTGGTAGCAAGTGTTATATCCTCAACAAGAAGCCTAGGACTTCGAAGTTTGCTTCAAAGTCCGATGAGGGTTTCTTGCTTGGATATGACTCAAACACTCATGCGTACCGTGTGTTCAACAAATCCTGTGGAATTGTTGAAATAGCACGTGACGTGGTGTTTGATGAAACCAATGGCTCTCTAGTGGAGCAAGTTGATCAACATGCCATTGATAAAGAGGAACCTCCACTAGAAGCTCTAAGGAGAATGGCACTTGGAGATGTTCGCCCACAAGAACCATCTCAAAGCCCAAGTGACCATCATCACTATGAAGTAGGTCAAACCCCCATTGGACAAGTTAGAGATCCACTAGATGCTCCCCAAAGTGATAATGGGAATGAAGATCAAGGGGGAGGCATGGATCAAGGGGGAGACCAAAGTGAAGAAGATGAAACAAGTGATTCAAGAGCTCAACCTCCGCATCCTCGTGTTCATCAAAGTGTTCAACGGGATCATCCCATTGACAACATTCTAGGAGATATCACAAGAGGAGTAACAACACGTTCACGTGTTGCAAACTTTTGTAAGCATTTCTCCTTTGTCTCATCCTTGGAACCCCATAAGGTTGAAGATGCCTTAAGAGATCCGGATTGGGTAGTTGCCATGCAAGAGGAGCTCAATAACTTTGAAAGGAACAAGGTTTGGGAGCTTGTCAAGCGCCCACAAGCTAACGTTGTTGGAACCAAGTGGGTGTTCCGCAACAAGCAAGATGAGCATGGCGTGGTAACTAGGAACAAGGCACGACTTGTGGCAAAAGGATACTCACAAGTAGAAGGATTGGATTTTGATGAGACATTTGCCCCCGTAGCTAGGCTTGAGTCAATTCGGATATTACTAGCCTTTGCTACTCATCATGACTTCAGGCTCTACCAAATGGATGTTAAGAGTGCATTCCTTAATGGCCCAATCAAGGAAGAAGTTTATGTAGAGCAACCTCCAGGGTTTGAAGACCAAGACTATCCTAACCATGTTTACAAATTGCGAAAGGCTCTTTATGGCCTCAAGCAAGCTCCTAGAGCTTGGTATGAGTGCCTAAGAGACTTTCTAGTTGAAAATGGTTTTAGGATAGGCAAAGCGGACTATACCCTTTTCACAAAGCACTTCAACGAAGATCTTTTTGTGTGCCAAATATATGTGGATGACATCATATTTGGTTCCACAAATAAGGTGTTTTGTGATGAGTTCTCCAAGATAATGACGGAGAGGTTTGAAATGTCCATGATGGGTGAGTTGAAGTTCTTTCTAGGATTCCAAATAAAACAACTCAAAGAAGGGACGTTCATAAGTCAAACTAAGTATACACAAGATATTCTAAGGAAGTTTGACATGGATAAGGCAAAACCCATCAAAACCCCTATGGGAACAAATGGACACCTAGACCTAAATGAGGATGGTCCAAGTGTGGATCAAAAGTTATATAGGTCTATGATTGGTTCACTTCTCTATCTTTGTGCATCTAGGCCCGATATCATGCTAAGTGTGTGTATGTGTGCACGCTTTCAAGCGGCACCTAAGGCTTGTCATTTGACCGCCGTTAAAAGGATCTTGAGATATCTAGTACACACACCTTCCTTAGGACTTTGGTACCCTAAAGTATCTAAGTTTAACCTCATTGGATATTCCGATGCGGACTATGCGGGGTGCAAAGTTGATAGGAAGAGCACATCGGGTACATGCCAATTCTTGGGTCGATCTCTAGTGTCTTGGTCCTTCAAGAAGCAAAACTCTATTGCTCTCTCCACCGCCGAAGCGGAATATGTTGCAGCCGGAAGTTGTTGTGCACAACTTCTTTGGATGCGACGAACCCTTAGGGATTATGGGATTAACTTGCGCAACATTCCACTCTTGTGTGACAACGAGAGTGCCATAAAGATAGCCCATAATCCGGTGGAGCACTCTAGGACCAAGCACATAGACATACGACATCACTTCTGGAGAGATCACTCAATGAAGGGAGATATTGTGATTTCTCATGTGAGGACAGAACATCAACTCGTGGATATCTTCACCAAGCCTCTTGATGAGAAGCGTTTCTGTGAGCTAAGAAGTGAGCTCAACATTTTGGACTCTAGGAATGTGGCTTAAACCACATTCCTCACATTTTTTGAGCTATATTTCGAAAAACTCTTCTCTATCGTGATTTCTCTTCAAAATCTGTTTGAGAAAACTGTTTCTTGGAAATTGATCATGTTTTTATCATATTTTTCTTTAATAATCATGTTTATGTTGCTTGTTGTCCAAAAGGACCAATAATGTGTGTGCAACTCATAAATACTGTCTTTCAGCCCAGTCGGACCGGACTAGTTCGCCCTTGTGGACGGACAAGTCCGGGTCCAGACTAGTCCGCAGCTGGTCCGCGGACCGGACTAGTCCGCCCTGACACCGGACTAGTCCGGCCCTTGGGGACTTAAACCCCAGGGGCGGCCAAAACCCTTCCTCTCCCCTCTCACTCCCACTTCTCTCCCTCACGCGCGCTAGAAACCGCCCTCTTCGGCGATTTTTCGCTCCAACCACCAAACTTCGATTCCAATCCGTGCATTGGAGTCTTTGGGAGTGAGGGATCGTTTCCCCGCGCTTCACCTTCGCAATCCATCGTCGATTTCGTTGATTCTCGTGGATTTGAGAAGGTATTCCCTCTTTTTCAAAAACTTTCCCCATTCTTGATTCTTGAGGTTTTTGATAGGAACACCTTCATTGATGTTGCTCCATATACCCTTGTGATCATAGCCTAGGAGTATTGCGCTCTGATTTAAAGATTTTTCGATGAATCGATTAGGGTTAGGGTTTATCCTGCGCAACCCGGACTAGTCCGGCCCCTGGCGGACAAGTCCGGTTTGCGCAGAACAAACCCTAGTCCTAGTCTTCTCTCGAGACTTCTTCTGCAACACTCCCTCTCCTTGGACTCATACCTTCTTTTCTATGTATTTTCCGCAACATGTCGAACTCGGAGCGTTCCCCTTCTCGTCTCAACCCCGCGGGCGAGGAAGAACGTCCTGAGACCTATCGGGGCCGCACCGAGGAGAGAGGTGCGGAAGTGCCCCGGGAGGGCTGCACCAAGGCCCAGATCGTCGAAGCAAGGACGAAGGCTGCACTCATTAAGGTGCAGAAAGAAAAGGAAGAAAGGTGGCTGAAGGCCCTCGAGGCCTCCAAAGTAGCTGCCACCATCTACAATGAGGAAGAAGCCATGGCACGAGCAACTGCAGAATCCCTGAATGAGCTAAGGAGGAAGAAAAGGCAAGACGGGGAGGCTCACAACTCCAGGGCCGCTGAGGCCAATGCCCCCAAAAGGAAAAAACTCGTCACTGTTGGCGAGAAGGCAAAGGGCAAGGAGCAAGCCCAGAGGGAAGAAGAGCCAAGGGTAGAGCGTGACCCTAAGAAAGGAAAGGCTCCGGCTCAAGTCGAGTCGAAAAAGAAGAAACCGGCAGTGAAGGTCTTAGCCAAGAAGGTAGCTGGGGGGTTTGTGATTCGAGAGCAGGGAAAGGACAAGGAACCTGGACCCCTCAAGATGCATTCACCTGCCAGAAACCCAAACCGTCAGCCCAACCTCTCAGCCAACACATTCAAAGGAAAAGGGGCAGAAAAGGCAAGACGGCTGAGAACAGACAAAGTGTACTCTTATGAGAAGAGCACAGCTGACCCACGATTCTGGAATGACTTTCACTGCGATTATTATCGCCTTGTCTACATGAAGATGAAGACTCCTGTGACTGATGCCCAGTGGGTTGACTGGGCCTACATGGCTCAGAAGAAGCATGTTGCATTTGATGCTGTGATCAATGTAGCGGAACGGCATGGAATCAAGGATATCATGGGTTTCCAGTAGGACTGGAACATTGAAGTGATTGTCCAGTTCTACACAACTGTCTACTTTCACTCCTTTGGAGATCGTCGGATGATATGGATGACAGATGGAGAGCAGTACACTATCACATTTGAAGACTTTGCCAAGATTCTAGGATTGGAGGAGCACCTTGAGCATGAGGTCATCATCTCTAACCTCAAGGCCCTAGACCGAGATGCCCTTGACTTCATGTATCCAGACCATCTTCCTTATGAGGCAGGATTGGCAAGAAACATCAAGCCATTTTTTTAGTGTGCTCAACCGCCTCCTTCGGAAGACCATTGCCCTGAAGGATGGGGATGCTGGAGTCATCCAGGGCAACTTGAGGCACTTGATGGTGCTGATAGATGGGGAAGAGAGCTTCAACTTAGCTGAGTACATCTTTGATGATATCTTCAATATATCTCATACCCCCAACAGGTCTTGTGGCTATGCTCCTTATGTGATGTGCCTTATTGGGAAAGTCTCCGGAATTACCTTCAAGAAGGATGTCTCACATAAAAGACTACGTCCTCAGATTCCTCCACCTCTGCCTCTTCCTCCGCGCCGCAAGAATGCGGATTCTCCATCTCAGCTGGAGGAACCTCGTGGTGGAGCCTCTCGCCGTGCTTCTCACTCCCCCGGTGGCTCCTCTAGCAGCGGAGTCCTCAAGTTTCTTCGGTCCATCTTCACCTCGTGCCGCAAAGCCGAGGTGCGAGCTCAGCGGACTGAGCGCTACGTGAGGAAGCTCTGCGACAAGATGGAGATTCCGATGAGCCCTGAGGCCTCCGATGACGAGCTCACTCCTTATCCCCTTCTCTCCCCCGATGAGTTGGCACTCTTGGGTGAGACGGAGGGTACCTCCGCACCGGGCTCCTCCGACGACGACAACGACGACGATCATGAGGAAGACGTCGAGGACCCGGAGGCCACGGAGAGCGACTCCCGCGACGGCGACAGTGATGAGGACGAGGACTAGCTTTTGGGTCCTTGTCCCCCTCTTCTTTTCCTTTTTGGTGCCTTGATGCCAAAGGGGGAGAGTTAGGGGGAGTTAGTCTTTGTGTGGAGTTGGGGGGAGGTAGTCCTTATTTTGTGTGTGTGTTTTTGGCATTTGGACCTAATTTGTAACTTATTCATGCTACTTGGATGTTTACATTTGTGCAAGACTTGCTAATGTTGTTCAATTTCAATATAATGTTCCATTGTCAATCTTTTGATTATATTGATGTACCTTATGTCTTGTCACAATTGTTGAGCATATCACGTAGGCACCCCACCATAACGTGTGTGGGTATGAAAGATCTCCTCCACCTCTTTTACATGCTGCATACATTGAGTGGGAGTCATTCATACGCACACAAGTTATGAAAACCAAAATTTATACTCTTATTTATGAAGGACTTGATGTGTTGTCATCAATCACCAAAAAGGGGGAGATTGAAAGTGCATCTAGGTTCCCCGTGGGTTTTGGATGATTGATGACGACAATTAAGTCGCTAATGAGCTCATGTGATCTTAGCACAGGTGTGGACTCGATTGGAGACGCAAACCCTCAAAAAGGAAAAGGAAGGAAACGGAGTCGACTCGAAGCGTAGAAACTAGGGTTTCTAGCGTGTTGAGTTAGACTAGCCGTAGAAATAGGAGGGTGTGTGCGTAAAGTGCAAAGAGATCAAAGTAGGAGCTCAAGAGTGGTGGTTGAGGTAGAAATCCTATTTTAAGTTGAAGTTAGAGTAGTCTGGCAGGAGTGGCCGGACTAGTCCGCCATAGGGCCGGACTAGTCCGCTCCTGGCCAGACTAGTCCATTTTCACATGGACCAGAAGGTCCTGTGTGACTTCGGACTAGTCCGTAGTGGACCGGACTAGTCCGGGGTACCCCTTGAAGTGGAGTTTCGGGACTAAGTCCTAGAGAGCGGACTTGTCCGTTTTGGGGCGGACCAAAAGGTCCTGTGTGAGATCGGACTAGTCCGTCCGTGGGCCGGACTAGCCCGTGTTGTGGAGTGCAGAGTGGTTTTGCGACTAAGTCTGGGAAGGCCGGACTAGTCTGTGGTCTCCAGACTAGTCCGTTTTCACACGGAACAAAAGGTTCTGTGTGAGATCGGACTAGTCCGGTGAGGGCCGGACTAGTCCGTTGTCGAAGTTACCGTTTGAATTTGAAGTTTGGCGGGTAGCGTGACTATTGCCGCGCAGTGTGACAGTTGTCAGAGGGGTCAGTGGTCCCCTAGGCCGGACTAGTCCGGGCCTGAGGCCGGACTAGTCCGCCCTTTTGCTGAAGTCAGCAGTATGGGCTTGGGACCTCTATAAATAGAGGTCCCCTGGGTTCTTTTGAACCAACTCTTAAAAACTCTCGAACCCTAGCACCGCCACAGCCAACTTGGAGCACTCTTAAGCCTATTTCTTGCCAACTTTCCCTCTAAAACTAATTCTTGAGTGGATTAGGGTTTAGTGAGGTGGAGAAGAGGAAGAACATCGCGCTTGTTCTCCCGGTTTGATCTCTTGCACTCATTGAGTCTTTGTGAGCTGTGTGTTGAGTGTGTTTTGTGTTGTTGATCATCTTTGTGGTGTGGGAGCCTCAGATTGTGAGAAGCCCCAATGAATCTTGTATTCGCACTTTGAGATAGTGGAGAACCAAGTTAGGCCCGTGCGGTAAACTTGGTGAGGGAAGGGTTGGTGAACCCGGTCCTTTGTGGACTCCTCAACGGGGACGTAGATTCTTATGTGGAATCGAACCTCGGAATAAAATCCTTGTGTCTCCGTGTTCTTCGCATTTTGTTTATCGCATATCTCGTTGTAGGGTTGCTAGTCTTGTCGTGTGCGTCACATTGCTTAATCTTGTTGGAACTTTACTCACTCTTGTGTTGATAGTTTCTAAACTTGTCATAAACATATCCTCACTTGTAGCCTCGAGAAAATCCCCTTAAAACTTGCTAGAAACACTTTTAGGGTTCTTCACGCAGGCTGACCGGACTAGTCCGCCCCTAGACCGGACTAGTCCGCCCCCTGTGATTTAACCTCATTTTATTAAGTCATTTGCAGGTCGATTAGCCTATTCACCCCCCCCCCCTCTAGGCAACATTCATCAACCCCTTTCTTGGGTACCCTGTGGATGAAGGACAAAGAAATTCAAGACATGATTACAACAAAAAACAATCAACTGAGGTAAAAAATCAAATTTACCTCGGAAGGCTTCCGCTCCAGCTAGCGCGGAACCTCTTCACTGGACGCTCGGGGCCGGACCCTGATGCCATTGGCATAGTAGCTCCGGAAGGCTCCCCAGAGCTTGCTGCAGCCGTCGGCGTCGCCTTGGTCGGGGCCCCCCTCGACTGAGAAGGACCTCTGAACCTATATCCCTCAGCTGGCCCTGGTATCGGAGCCACATGGCCGGAGCTAGCGTCCCGGAGAGATGTCGATGCTGGAGTGGTTACCACCGTTGAAGACCTTCCCCTCCGGGGATAAGGAGCTACTACGGAAGGAGCAGGTCTGACGGACCTCCTATCAGAGTGCTTCAACTTCCTCTTACGGCTCGAGGGCTCGGCCAATTCTTTGCCCTTGCCCACGACTTCAACTCTCCATCTCAGGGCGGAAGGGGGACCACCCTCGGAGCTCCGGGGATCGCCAACCCGGTGGTCGAACGCCTCTCGACTTCACAGAGGTCGTCAAGCACCGGCATCTTCCGCCGGAGCTCCTTGTTGAACTCTGCCTCCATGTTCAGAGGGAGGAAAGCCACCGGTGGAGTCAAGTCGTCACCCTCGACATCGATGCCATGCTGGAACTTCTTGAGGTGAGGCTCCAAAGCTGCACCTTCCAGGTTGGACTTCAAACCGGTCTCGATCCGGTCGTCGCCCATCACACTGTTGAGGGCCCAGGAGAGCTTCTCCCTCTTCTTCATCGGAGCCCACCTGTTGACTAGGAAGTTGCAGAATACCGCCTGGGGAGTCACCCCTCCCTCCACACATTGGCGGATCCTAGTCAGAGCAGGGTTGAAGGCGTCCGATAGCACCGGAACTTCGCTCCAAGCTTCAGTGTCGACGTTGGGGAGGCCTTCGGGCAGATCCAACTTCTCATGCTCCTCTGCCCTGATGACAATCCAATCCTTCTTCCAGTCGTCCTACTTGCCAGAAGGGAACGATCTCAAGTACTTGTATGGGCACTTCTTGCGCTTCACAAAATAATAGAAGCCAAAGTACTCGTCACTCTTGCCGGTGGTGTGGATGGTGAAGAAGGTGCGGAAGAGCTCGACGTAGGGGGGGAATACCCACCCACATCTCGCAAAAGTAGACAAAGGTTGACTCCAGAAGAATGGAGTGGGGGCCAAGGTGGTACAGCTGCAGACCATAGAAGTCTAGCAGTATCAAGAGAAAAGTGGAGAAGGGTGGGATCAGTCCCACCATGGTGTAGGCGGAGAAGTACACCATGTCTCCGGCGTGCTCCTTCTCGAACGGAAGCTTTCCGGCGCGGACCAGGTGGTTGAAGGAGTCACTGGACCAGCCCATGAGGGCCCGGACCTTCTTCAAATCACCATCGGTCTTAAGACGGCTCTTGGGGAGTCCCAACTTCATTGCATCACAGCGTGGTGAGAGAGGAAAAGCGAGCGAAAGTTTGGAGGATTTGAGTGCAAGTTCGAATAAAGGCATAAAGAATCCCCAAACGGTGCGCGCTTTCCTTCTTAAGTAAGTCCCCGCAACGCTTGGATGGAAATCGCAACGGAGCCGACGATATAGTTCAAAAACTTCACCCTGCCAATGACAAGGGGGCCTGGGGCCACCCCAACGATCAAGTCGAGGTCCTTACCCCAGGCGAACGGTTGTTATCATGAGAGGCGGGAAGCCCGAGGGCAGCGGTCTGACAGGGCGCGTGGAACCAATACAGTTTTCGTATTGGGAACTGGCGACCTTCAATTGCGTGAGATCCGCACGTTCAGATCTCACCTGCCGCATCCTGGGTATGCCACGCGGCGATGGTTTAACTGCGAACTACCGCCAACGGCACATCCAAAGACCCTTGAAGACACGGCTCAAAAATCGAAAGATGGACCCACCTCCGGCAGAACGACTTTATCCAAAAGGTCTCTCCCAGAGGTGGGCCCAGGGGGCCACTGTCGGTACCCTGCGTACCGTATACCTCTTGGGACTGCAAAAGACCAAAGGAACTTCACCTGTCTGAGTTGAAGATCTCCGAAGGCCCCACGTGTCATATGGGACTGGACCTGCCTCCCTTCTAAGGTTAGTCCCTGTGCTGCCACGTGTATTCTACAACTGGAGCTACATCCCACCCATGGGAAAGCTCCGGGCTAAATACCTGTGCGGCACCTCCGGACCTAACCCCCGACAGAGGGAAGCTCTGGTCCTGACACGTGTACAACTGCACCGGACCTACCCGTCCCAAACGGTAAGCTCCAGAGCTGCCACGTGTCCAACCGTTGAACCTTCAACTTCAACAATCAGACTGAAGGACCCCCAACAGCTCGGACCTTCAAGGGACAATCAAAGACTTCAAGACCCTATTAAGTGTCATTAATACCATCTTAATGACACACGATCGGAGGGCCCTTAATACCAGTAACGGCACTTTCAAGGCCCGTTACCACTCTATTATGGGTAATTAAGCTCATTAATTGTGTATTATGCATCAGTAACCGCCAGGGCCACATGTCGGTCCAGGCTAACAATGTAACAGCCAGTTCTTGTACTATAAAAGGACTGGTCGAGCGATACACAGGGAGACTTCCACTCTCAAACTCTCTGCTAGAGACTCTTCCAGACTTAGCTCTGACGCACGCTCACAAGTGCTCAGACGCCCAATACAACAACTACACACCCCGTGGAGTAGGTTATTACGCTTAGGCGGCCCGAACCACGTAAATCCTCGTGTCAACTTGCCATCGTGTTCTGAATCTCTGCGCGCCCAATACCGAACTACAAACTCCGCAGGCTACCAACGGTAGTACCAGGAGAATTGCAGGAACCAGACTCCGACAATACGTTGAAAGTGGGCGCCGTCGGAGCTAACAAGCTCCGACAACTCCCATTGGAGCCCGCTGTTGACATGAAGCATAATGGCAATTCAAGTGAAGATGATGAAACCACCCGAGGGGATTTGCAGTCGACGTAATCGTTGAAGCCGGGAAGCTCTGACAACCCCAGGGGGCCCTCCGTCAACATTTTATCCGTTGACAGTGGGTGCCGTCGAACCTACAAAGCTCCGACAACCCCAGGGGGCCCGCTGTCGATGTTTTACGCATTGATAGTGGGTGCTGTCGGACCTACCAAGCTTCGACAACCCCAGGGGGCCCGCCGTCGATGTTTTACGTGTTGATAGTGGGTGTCGTTGGACCTACCAAGCTCTAACAACCCCAGGGGGCCCGCCGTCGACGTCTTATGCGTTGATAGTGGGCTCTGTCGGACCTATCAAGCCGCGACACCTCCCAGGGGGCCTGCCATCAATGTCACAAAGCGTTCAAGCCATCAAAACATTGTCAAACCTTTTGGTACATGTTTGCCATTAAATTGTGTACATCTACCAAGGGGCCAATAAGATAAAGGGAAATGCATTGAAGACAAACATAAAATGGAATTCATTCATGCAAAGAGTGGATTTCATTCATCGGAAGTATTGGATTACAAAAATGAGGGTTGCAGTAGAAGGCAAAAGAGAAAGGACCTAGCTACTGGAGGCTCTAAGTCCTGTGGAAAAACGAGGCAACCTTCTCAGCAGCTTCTTGGACGCTAGCCCTAGCGGCATCCTCTTCTTCGGCAATGGGTCCTTCGAAGACTGGATCTAGAGAAAGATGGGTGTCTTGGCTCTTGTAACATGCCAGAACATATTCGGCGACGTTCTTGGCCAGTGATTTCCCTTACATCTCCAGTTGGTCGATGATGACGTCACCCATCACGTCGAGTTTGCCACCTGTAGAGCTAAGCACCGCCAGCTCCTGGTCCAGCTCCGGTGCTAGGTTCTCCAGACGTACCGGACTGAATCCAAGTGGCACCAAGGCTCTGTCGGCATGCCCCAAGAAATCCTACACCTGGCGGGACTCAGTTGCCCACCAGCTCCGCAACTCCTCCAGTGACCTTCTGGCCGCCGCAAGCTCCGAACTCTCTCGAGCGATGCGCTCGACCTCTTTGGCATGTTGCTAAATGCTTTCAGCCACTTTCTTGTGACACCCGATTCCGAAAAATGAACCAAGTGAACGCATATGTGTGCCTAGGACGTTCAACACACATCCACGAGTGCAATCACAAAAGAGTATACAAAAAATTACCACAAAACAAGATTAATCAAGCACTTTTATTACACAATTCATAATATCCTCGAATACAAGCTCTAATGAATATTAATGACATGTTTCAACTAATGCAAAGGAAATAAACTAAACTGAGCAAACTAAGCAAATAGGGTATAGCGCAGCTCCAACACTCCATAGGCAAAGCTGGCGGTAGACACGGCCTAGAACTCCGCATTATCATCATTATACTCCCAATCCTGACCTGCAACTGTTGGGGGAGATTGCAAGAGTGAGTACGTGTCGTACTCAGCAAGTGTAGAAAGTATGACATGTAGGTGATTCAAATGACGAATATAATAATGGCCAAGTGCTGAAAAGTACATTAAAACATTTGAAAAGCAATATTTTATAGATGTGTGAAGTAAACCCATCATAAACCATGTAATCATCAAAATACCAATCCATATTTCAATACCATCATCCATATTCCGAATTATTACCATCAATCATATCCAATACTAGAATTTAATCCATAACCAGCCATAATCATTACCAACCCATAACTTGTACCAAACCATCCCAATACCAAAACCCTCTAATCATGTAGGTCATCCAGGCGCTCATAACCCGGAGCACGGCTATCATGATAGTTTTATTAGACTCTGCAGAGTTTGTACCACTTTACCCACTGAAAGTGCATCTAGGAATACCTTGTGGGTTTTGATTGATTTATGACAAACAAATGAGATCCTAACTACATTGTTGAGATGAGCGCAGGTTTTAATGAAATTATGAAGAAAGAGCAAAAAGAAAGGAGAATGAAGATCTATATGGAAAAGAGCTCAAGAGCTGAATAAATTAGATCATTGTGTATGGAGTGTGTTGGAGAAACACACCCCAAGAGCTCAAGCACAAGAAACCTCATTCACTGCACAAATTTACACAGGTCTGGACTAGTCTGATATACCCCGGACTAGTCCGATAATTCCTTTGTTCAGAATCGGACAAGTCCTCCCAGTGCGGACTTGTCTGCACGGTTCAGGTTTACACAGACCGGACAAGTCCGATATCACCATGGACTAGTCCGATATCCTTCTAACCCAAATTGGACAAGTCCGATATATGCCCAGATTAGTAAAAAAAACCTTCTAACTAAAATTGGACAAGTCCTCCAAGTGCGCACTTGTCCCCAATTCACAAAGGGTTTCACCACCACCGGACTAGTTCGATATGTGCCGGACTAGTCCAAACATTTCCAGAGACAAAAACGGACTAGTCCACCCCATGTTGGACAAGTTCGATATTTCGGGGCACTTAGGGTTTTCCACACGCAGCATACCCAACTAGTCCGAAGTTCACCACAAACTAGTCCAGACTTTGAAAACCCTAACGTAACCCTTGGAAACCCTAGTATAAATAGAGGTGCACGGCCCAACTATGATCTCTCTCGACTCCCAATGCCGTCACACCCTCCAAGATCCTAGAAAACACGTCTCTCCACACAATCCAACACAAGAAAATCAAATCCTTGAGGATCAACTCTAGATCAAAGAAGAGACACAATTCTTCAAGTTTGAGCTCTTGGGTTTGATTCTCTCGCACACTCTTGTTGTTTCATTGCAGATCTTACGAGTGTGTCTTGGTGGTGTTTTGATTTGTAGTCTTCGGGAGCCCTCAACTTGTGAGAAGGCCCCTTGAACATGGTTATCTTACCCCTTTGTGATAGTGGAAGAGAATTGGCCTTTGTGGCGATTCGACGAGGTTAGGGTTGGTGAAGACCCGATCCTTTCGTGGGATCCTCAACGTGGATGTAGGTTGCCTCTGTGGGAACCAAACCACGAGATAAAATATTGTGTTAATCTTGTTCTTAGTTTTTCATATCACATTCTAGGGTTTACTTGATCTTGCATATCTTACGTTAAAACCTTGAAACCAAAGATTACCTTGTGCTTTACTAAGTTTAATTGAAGCAACATTTTCTAGTTACATCTTAATCTCTGTTGCATAGAGTAATTAGATTGAGATCATTGATCTAACTTGATCAATCTAGTCCGCACGCACCGGACTAGTCCGTACACTACCGAACTAGTCTTATTTCTCGATATTTGATCAAGTTGCTGAGTGTTGCAGGTTCTGACTAAAAATCAAAAAGGCCTATTCACCCCCACTCTAGGCCACATTCAATTGGTATCAGAGCAGAACTCTTCAAAAGGAGACTAATCGCTCAAAGAGAAAATGTTGGACATGAAGGATGTGCACAAGAGCCTCAACCAAGAGAAGGTTGAAGATGAGAAGGCTTAGAAATTGGAGAAGCTCCTCGACGCCATTTAGGACTTTGAGGATGAAGACGAGGAGACGCTTGAACTCAAGGCGCTCCTAAGGAAGAAAGCCCTCTCCAAAGGGAAAATGAAGATCGAAGAAGAAGAAGAAGAAGAAGAAGAAGAAGAAGAAGAAGAAGA